>LUCH01002075.1:81286-97806 GCA_013368495.1 Paragonimus heterotremus
TAGAATTACTGAAAACAGCTGTTTGCAACGTTGAATTTTTAATATAACAGTAAAAAAAACGATGCGTGCGATTTATGGCCTGGCAAATGTTTTACATATTATAAAGTGCGTACCACAGAACTAAGGATTATAAAGCATAAAACAGGGATCAAATGTGAAGATAAACATACAAAGGAAAAATACGACGGAGCTACTCGCAAATCAGTCAATGTCATCGTTACCATGACAGTGTTAAACTAACAATACAGACCTTGTGAACACAGAGATGGACACCAACGTCTCAGACCAACTGCCTCTGCATGTCATAACAGCCAAGGCTTCCTGACTGTGAAAGCAACTGTGAATGCATATGTGGGATCTACCTGACGATGACTCTCCAGTAGATAACGAACGATCGCTGGTGCCGGTGGTCCGTGCAGTGGTTGCTGTATGCACACATGTAGCTTATATCTCCGCCAGATACTTCCCAATCGATGCTGAGATGTGATCCGGATTCCGAAACTTCCGCCATCGTTCCGTCATACCGATGCAGTCGATCTAAGAGGTACATGAAAATTAGTAAATGATATGGAATCTGGCGAACGGAGTTTAAGAGGCAGAACTGTAATCCACTTCGTAGTGTAGGTTAACATGACCTCTGCGGCATTATACATGATACGGCGGCACTCAGTCGACATTGTAACCACGTACTGGCATCATTCCCGTTGAACGACAACTGTAAAAAAGCCCTCAACTTTGACGTCACTACCAATATTTGCTAGTGAAGTTTTTCATTAAAAAGCTTGGATATCAGCGACTGTGGGTACCCGTTGTCCAACAGAAGTTGATTACCTAATTGCCATTCACTCTGGATTGTGTCCTGCGTGTAAATCTTTTTGGCGCTATTGAATAACGTCTTGAAGAGGCCTGTTTTGTAATGCATTAGCACGGAACTATTAAAGTGCAAGTATTGGCCATTCCAAGTGCATTTACGTCGAACTGAGCGTTGCGCCGAACCGTCAGTCCTTCCAGGAAGAAGGATATCCAAGAACGGAAGAGAGTCACTGCATTCATTTCCGGAAGTTAATGCAATGTTAGCGTGCAGTTCGTTGAATACAGTCTGAACTCCTCCGGCATGCTCTTTACTGTCAGTCGCAATTACCACATCGTCCACATATCGGAGAAATGAATGTGATATAGAGATAATTCCTTGCGCTCGGTTTTCTAGATGAGCCATAAAATCTTCAAATGAAATACACGATTAGCGTGTGAATCTACTCGTTATTCACAAACATACTTCCACGTGAAACATTTCGAATAATATATGTTTACACCAATGTGAATCAACCCGAATTTTCTATCCCAACGTACTAACTTGAGCGACTCTTTCTTTTGTGCACCTCGAATGCAAAATTCTATTTCCAACACAAAAGCTGCAGGCAAATTGATAGCGTAGCCACGGGAAGTTCCTTGGGACCTATCTTGGCTGATATCTTTATGGCCGATTTAGAAAACGGAGCGCGAGAAATTGTCTCTAAAACGCACTTATTTCTCCAATATATGCACGATGTGTTAATTGTGATTGATAGTAAAGAAGGTGGCAAAAAATTTCCTCTGTTATGTAGGTTATTCTCAGAATTTGAGGATCACTTACAGAGGCTAAATACACGGGCAGGGACAAGCGATTTAGGTCGGTGACTTTTAGATCAGACAGATCAGTGAGTGACGCTGGGAGTCGCCAGTGGTTTAGACCGTGCAATGCTTGAGTGACGGCATCAGCGCTCTCGGCAATAAGCAAACTCTGTATAATAATGCTCTTGTGCCTATGTTCATCAAATGCCTAAGCCTCAGAGTGACTGATGACCTTTATATTTGCCTCGATATAGTTGAATTCTCGCCCTTGTTGTGGCTGGCTCGTTCGAACGCCATTAGCTTCTCGAAGTCAGCTAGGGTGCGAACAGTAGCCCACAGCGGATGCAGCATTAGAACGTACTTGGAATCAGACCTCTTTCGTAATATGTGCAGTCGCTCCTGGATGATATTAAGAAAACCCAACAGCAGAGAAAATCCTAAAAGTTCCTTTCTGTTGTACTCCACTCAATCTGTTAGCATTGCTGAATTACCCTCAGGCAGACCGAACATAATTACAGACCGATACACAGCTGTGGGCAATTGTGATGGTATTATCCTGAGCTTGTCGGTCCCTGTGTCTATGATGCTCGCCTTACAGTGTCCGTCAAGTTGAACAAACTGAATTTTATCCTGCTTCCTTTCGTTTCACTAGGTGGGCTGACAGTGGTTGCGTGGATGGTTTAGGTTTTGAGTAGTTTGGGGGCGAACGTCCATCTGATTGACAATGGTTAGCAGAAGGTGGGCTACTAATCTGGCCAGCAAAATCAGCCCCAGAGTCAGCAGGTATATTAAGTACTGCCAAAGCAGCTGGGCGATAAGGTTCAAGTTATCGACACAGATCAGGTCACCCGACTGTCGATCATTCGTTTCGACTGGCCTTGCAGCTATTTTCTTACTAGTAGTTGTGTTCGCCGGTTAAGTAAGGCAAGGTCAAATATTTGGTGCATCTGCGGTGAGAAAACGGGTGTTACGTTTACTGAATAACAGGCCGTATAGCACACTTTGAGCCCTTTCCGAGATTACCGCAACATTACAGGTTAAGGACAAATATTTTCGATTTACAGCTGGATTCTCTTTTGAGGTCTTGTAGACCAAAGACAGAACCGGTCCACAGGTTGAGTGAACTGAAGGCATGCACAGAAGGCAGTAAGTATAAAAAAAAGTTTGGTTGCTAGCATATAACCAGCTGGTTTGACAAAGAGGTAAACATATTCTGCTAGCCCTCTTCAGAAATACGACATATGGGATGATCGTTCAACTCTGTAAAAGTTATTTCTACTATTTCAACATATAAATCTGTCTTCAATTATTAATCAAAACATCAGCCTACTGCATTCTTATACAGCTAGTTTACTTGGCACGAAACAGGATTTCTGTTGGTTTCATGATAAAGAGGGTTGCCGATGAGAAGTCGTGAGTTTGGTTGATTCAAGTTGAACGTCATTCACACATGGCCGCAGCTTTCACATTGAGGCTGAAACTCCAGTCAGCCACTTTAGCAAAGGCACATTTTGCTTCCCATAGAGCTCATCTTCGCCCCCAACCACTCGACAGTAGCCATAAACATTGCTGGATAGATCTAATGAACACAAGGTCTTCAACTTGACTCAACAGTTCTAATTGTTAGTGTACTGGTTGGAACGTACAGGTGGTAACTCTGCATCTCATCGAGAGGATCGGACAACCTGATTATTGCTGATGAGCAAAAGCGATTGAGGGCTTGCGTAATGTGAGGTCAGCGGCGTAGTCGCCAACAGGGTTACCTCAAGAAAACGTGACCAACGTTCTAGTCTCTGCCGTGGCGAGAATATGCACTAATAACGAGGCCTAACAAGGGCGAGACTGCATTATAGTGTTTCGGTTTGAAAAAGCTTGGCTGAAAGTCTAAGTAAGTGAAAAAGTTGACGTCAATTTTAAGAGTTGTTTAGTTTAACTAAGGAAGATTTTGTTAAAATTGGCTTTATGCTTCTATCACCGATTGTATGAGGAAGCCAGCGTAGGAAATCAGCTGCTGATAGTGAACTTTAGTTTAGCGATTCACAACAGCGGCTGGCCAACTGATGACAAGTCTGACAGAATGCAATAAGACCCAAGCGCCCAGTCCGGTGCGGGGAGTTGCAATCGTACACGAATCCCAATAGTCGAGAAACTACAATGTTTAGCACCCTATGAAATACCGCTTTATGTTCTGATGAGTCAGTCGTTTTTTACATTCCGGCGAAATTCACACAGGGTATTTTCGAAATCGTGCCCAAACCATAGTGATCACCTCTGATATGAGTTAGAGACCATTTGGTTAACGATGGATTTATTGTGTTGGTGCCTACTAATGTGTGACTAACTGTCTACAACCAGCATTGATTGACTGGACCGCAAGGACGTCTACTCGCACGCCTCCCGGTCCTAGCCCTTCAAGTTTGCATTGAATATGGCATGAGTGAAATCACAAATGATGCAGCGCAAGCCACTTGTGATGAGTGTTATGCGCAGGCGTCCTTGGTCACTGTATCAGGCTAATCTAAATCGAATGCCTCCAATCTAGAGCAGGAATTGCATGGGGATAACCCTCAACGCGCTCAAGCACCAACGGGAGCTTCCAGGGTAAAATATTGGAAATCAAGTGTTTTGAGCGTACACTTATAAAAAATATGAACACGATACTGTCAGCTTGCGCCGTCTGGACGACACTAGTTGGATGAGTCAACATCTGGCAGATTTGAAGGTTTTACTCTAAAGTATTTCAAGTTTAAATCCGCATTCAGTAGCTGTGGCCGAATATGAATCAAACGTGCTACCTTTTCATTTTAAACATTTAAGCGTGTTGTAGCTGTCATCGGCTTGAATCCAGCCGAATCCTAGATTTGTCAAAATTTGGTGTATTTCAAACATACACATAGTGAACACATACCACAGAACAATCAAGGAAGTCACATATGACCCAGACTGTGACGACGTGATGACAAATAAAAGTGCATCTGTGCAACACTTCAACAATATCTGTCTGCGATAAATGTCACCAGTCATCTTGCGCATGCACCGCTACGTGACACACTTCATTACTAATAAGCAGGCACCATAGCTAACAATCGAAACGGAGAGTTCACCTGCTCGGACGTAATTTGTAGAGTACACACATGGTGGCTACATTGACTCGATCTTCAGTCCAGGTAGTGCCCATTTAGATGTCAACACAGGATTGTCCAAGCCGCATCAACGTGGTTACTGTTAAGAAATCAGAATTTCAGGACCGACAACTTGTGTCGGTTTCCTGTCCCCATCGCAGGTGACGATTAGCGGAAGTGGAAAATGGAACCCACGATAGACGTGTTCACTTCCAGTACTGATCTAAAAAAAATGTCGCCAATTGCAACAGACAATGCACAATGACTCAGATAAATTATTTTGAAGGGTCCACTGCAAAATACAGAGCCGTATGCAACACTCTCCTACCTAGCTGATAAATACTGTTGTTTAAGACCACGACCGCCAACTAAATTTCTTCCGAACAAGCCGCAAACTGTCAGATAACCATTTGGAAGTTTGTGGAATGAGACGAAATGTGTACATGATGTATTTGGGAGCGCGGGATAGGGGGCTGCAGAACGATCGTCCTGTGACAATAGGCTCTTTGCGATTTTCACGGAAGCTTTATTCAAAAAGCGTCAAATCATGGGTGACAATTTCCTCACTGGTCTCATACTTAACAAACAACTCCTAGCACCGGTGGGAAAGTTGCCAGTGAACCGTAAAAAGTAGAAGTGTCTAGTCCTTACGAAAGCTCCTTCCACTAAAGTGGCTTATTACAAAACGCATGGTGAAAGAAAGGAACTCTGCTGCGCCGCTGTCACTCGCACAAACCAGGAACTTCCGATATGATAAAACATAATGGTTTTGATCGTCAACGAAAACAATAACTGCGACACTGTTGACGGACTGCGGACGTAAGTCAACCGATGTCTCTAGACGATTATTATTGGTGAAACTTTACTCCACATAACTGCTTTCGTATTCGGACAAACTTTCCAGAGAACCGCTATCGAGTTTCGCTTTTGTTAGAGTTAGTCAGCAGTGCGTATACTTCCCACGTTCGGGATAGAAGTTCTGAAAATGCAGGAATATCAATTGGAGCCAACAGACAGTAACTGTCTCCAATCGACATGATCATCAACCAGAAACAAAAGTAGATGAACGTTTGCATATGATAAACCAGTCGCGTCTAACTTGGTGCCAGTGACGAGGTGGCCAACACGGTTACCTCATGAAATTGTGGCCGGACCTATAATCCCGACCGTCGCAAGGATAAGCGATACTGACGAGCTCCAACAAGAGCGAAACTCGAGTCAAATGCTTCTTTTCGAAAGAGGCTGATTAGAACGTTGATCTAAATACAAACGACACGAGTAAATAAGTGATTTTTTAACCTGAAACTAACCTGTTCATCCACTTCTCATTAGTAGTCTGTGTAACTAGTATGAATGCGTGGTTGTGCAAAAGAGAGACATCACACATTACCGTTGGTCGGAAGGATTATTATTGTTCCTTGAGTGACAGTCGTAAGGTTGCAGAAGATTAAATGGTCAATCGTTACCTCAGGCTTAACGGAATCAGACTACTTCAGAGGTGAGGAAATTTAATGTTCAGGCGTCCAAATACAACCGACGATATGCGTAATACTTACAAAATGACTTTCGCGGATACTGTGACTCGTGACCTCCCAAACAAAAATACGTCCGTTCATAGAGTAGACAAACTATTCAAGTGGTATGGCTTCTCTGTGATTACTTTGAGACTGCAAACGTCGATTTACGACTTTTGGACTAGGTTCCTTAGTGAAGTTACTCAAGTCGGGGACGCAAGCTAGACACATTTTTCATCTCAGTTAATGACTGACGCCTAATCGCCCTTAAGTGGGACGAACAGGGTGCATATGTTCAACCATCAAGCATAACAGGTGAACTGTTTAAACGCACCTCAATAGGCGTGCTTCTAGCCAAAGAACCCGCGGGAACACAGAAAGCCATCATAAAGTGCTTCAACAAACGATACACTAGACAACGCGATAGAAACTAGAACAAAATATGCCCAGGATGTGAACAAACCTAGGCTGAACGCAAACATCAACCTACGGGTATGAGCACCAACCCAAGCATGTACAAACTCCCACGAAGTGAAAAATCAGAAAACGTAAAATGGCCTGCCGAATGATTACGGCCCGACAAGGTAAAAAGTAGCGCTGCATCCACATACCGGTAACTGACAATGAACCAGCGAAAACACGCCAGATGTTGGATGCGCCAACGTATTCAGTGCGACTACGTGCTCGCCTCGATCTTTGTATTGAGTATGTCAGAGCAGCCACACACTCAGCAGACCAAGCAAGTCAAGACAGAGTAATCTG
The DNA here is from genome assembly GCA_013368495.1 of Paragonimus heterotremus. Classification (NCBI taxonomy): domain Eukaryota; kingdom Metazoa; phylum Platyhelminthes; class Trematoda; order Plagiorchiida; family Troglotrematidae; genus Paragonimus; species Paragonimus heterotremus. The sequence continues at coordinate 88,296 of LUCH01002075.1, forward strand.
GTGCGTATCATGGAACTGAATTGGAAATTCTGCACCACTTCTAGCTTGCCGCTTTGGGACAAAGAGTACAAGAGAGAACCCGAGTCCTGTCAAAATCTGTGCGATCAGGCAGTAGCCAAATCGTATGCTCTCCGTTCACGCCAGCCACGGGTTCATCACCAAGAAGAGCACGAGACAAACTTATTCCCTAATCAGCCTTCCAGCAACATACTTAAAGACTCAGAATTAAATGCTAAAAAATCAGTTGAGCAGTTGGTTAACTAGAAGTGCATGGATGCCACTAACAAAAGCACAGCCGAAGAGTAGCGCAATTTACTACCGCTCATTCATAAAATCAACGCAAATACGCTTCTGTTCAGCCTAGTGTATTATTTCGTTAGGCTCAGGTACGCCAACAAATAGACCAAGCAGACACAACAAAGACAAGGCAGCCAGATCACACAATCTATAAACAATAATCACGCAAGACGCAATCTGATCGAATAGAAGTTAGGTTGAGTATGATTTAGTTTAGAAATAAAAATTCGTGTTGCTTGCTCAGCAAAGGAAAATCTCGTCTCAATCAAAGTTGTAGCATAAGCACGGGTGCCAAAACCCATTTCAATACCAACTTCTCGTCCTGTATTAACCAGTTTGTGGATACGTTTACTTGTTAGGGGATCTAATGATATTCTACATTCGCCCACATACATCGGAAGGACGAAACTTCGTTTCATGCCTCACTCACTACAGAATGCCCAGAACAAGGAACTTGCCCATCCACCAAGTGAGACAAATGGAAGAACTAATATTATGATAGAAAAAAAAAAAACTCACACGCAACCGCAGCGTCCCCATTCAGCCACCTCCTTTCAAAAAGAAACTACATTCGAACTTCGTTTTCCTTAGAACCCATTAGTGGCACAGACTATCCTTGGTACGGTCAGGATTTGCATTCCTGCCCAGGTTCTCGCGATGACCACTAAGTCATCGACCACAAACGAGACACGACCGAGGTGTCATACTTAAAAACCCGTTCACGCTCGCTCAATCGTCTTAATCTTACAGTCTCAAGCGATGGCCTGGTGGAGCTTCACCTTTCCCCACCCTCGAATAACAGTTCTGCCATGTCACAACTAGAGGTCGAAGCCGGTCAAGATAGAGCGCTGGCGGAGAAACGAACATAAAAGAGCATTAAGTCCATCTTAAACTCTAAGCAGCGCGATCGTGTCAGATAGAAACATATGACAAATAGAACAGTGCTTCCCTAACTATAGAGTGATAAGAGCAAAAAATATGATACGCCTTTGGTTTACACAACAGACCGATATGTTAAACACAAGATGACCTGCTACTTTCATGTCGGCAACATCATCTTTCAGAGTAGTAGAACATCAAACTTTTGGTCCCCAGAGACATTAGCGCCCAGCAACCTCGAGAGAATATTTAATAACCGTAACCCCCATAATGTCAAAATGACTCCGGCACACTAAAACGAATCACCAGTGAACTTAATGCGATAACCCCTTATCTTTAACTTAACCCCTGTTAACGACCCCACTGCAAACTTGTGTTGTCAAACACCTAAAACCGGTATACTGTTGAGATTCTTTTTGCTTACTGTGGCTCCTAATCGAATAAAAATTCCAATTACGCGCCTCCGGATGAACGCACACTTATGCAAAATCCTGCTCGTTGAAAACTGACGCAATTCAGAAAGAAGAAATCAGTGGGCAGTTTTTACAGTAACGACCAATACAGTCATGTAGAACGAGTGGTGGCACACTCGTCTGATATTTACAACAAAAATACAAAACATGTTATTAACACGAGAGCTGAAAAACCATGCTGTGAAGAGAAAACTGTAATCGACGATGACGGGGGAATGGTCGAAATAGGCAATACAAATCAAATAACCGTCAATGCTAAACACAACTTCTGAAAATCTTCGTGAACAGGTGGAAGAGCAGAGGTGAAAAGACAAGGAAAACAATCAATTTTCAGAGGTGATGTTCGCGTTTGGACTTTTTGTACTGCATGTAACCCTACTGTCATCCTGGCCGCACTCGACGCGAATAAAGTCCTCGAGAATCATGTCATTCCGCATTAGATGTTCACCCACTCGAACGTTTTCATCCAAAAAGAATGGTTGTAACAATAGGCATTGCTCTTCTTCCGGGTTCGCGTTAGGTTCAGTGATTTCTAGACCGGGTCGTGGATTCATGCCAACAATGTGCTGACATAGCTGTTTACCCAGACGTGCTGCCCGTTCACGCCAAGCCGGAGTAGAGGACTGGAACAGAACAGAAGAATTCAGACATGACAAAAAGAAACAATGATCATCTGGGGAGTCACTTGGCATTACCATGAACAACAGGTCACTGGCTCAGACTCATGCTTGGAGGGAAGAACCAAGCCTTAACTAGACAGTGAGAGAAAAGGAATGGATAGGATAGTTTTCATCAAAAATCACGTGTCTGAACCCAAACATTCAAAGTAAAGGTTATTATGTCTTACCAAATAAAAACCGAAGTGTAAATAGAAGTAAGGCGTAGACGTTGACTCATCTGTCAAGCTGCCATATCTTTGCTGAACTGGGATACGATGAATATAGGTCGCATATCAACACTAAAAATGTGGCTTTCAGCTAGTACGGTGACTATGTCGTGTTAATATGCAGACAGAGTTCATTTGAACACAGCTGATTTTCTTGGCGAATGAGGCTAAGGAGAGGACCATCTTCCGTTACTATAGCAGAGTAACAAAACTACGAGAATTGGTATACTGGCCTGTCCATGGCTCACAAGGATAAATATTCTGTCTTAGGTGTGTCAGACTGCAAGCGAACTGATCCTCAAACCTCTTTCACTTAAAAATGTACTAGTCACATGGATTCACAAGATGAAACACTGTCCTCAAAGAGACATGGGTGAGTAGATAAAACAACAAACGGAACATGAACCTTCCCTTAACTTCACGCGCCAAAAAAAGCTGCCCAATGAATGGACAGAAGCAAGTGCTTCATGCTACCATCAAAACATTACAAAAAAAGTCGTTATACAGACAGATTTAATACACATACTACGGTCACCACGTCAGTTAACGATCAGCCATTGCTGGATACTGCCCAGCGGTGTTAGTGAGTAGTATAGCATGAACTAAGAGTAACGACGTGTGCTGCAATTAATGATGTGGAGAACACCAGCAACGCATATATGTTCTACGGCTGACAAAAGATGAGACACATGCCAGTCGTGCAAAATAGAGCGCGTGATTACCATCGCACTTGTTTTTTACACATCTTGTGACAAGCTGCTGGTCATAGGCGACCTCCTGAACCAAACGGCTTTTATAGTCGCAATATCCAGAGTAAGAAAAGAAACTATTCATCTTATTGTAAGATATACACAACAAATTTAGTACGAATGATGCCAAACAGTTTCAGCGTCGTTTTTAGCAGGTTATTGATGAATCGATTGTAATCAAGATCACAACACTCCCGAGGAAGGTCACCCGGGATGGTTGAAACGTAGAGTATTACAACTTACTCGTAATGTTATGTTATCCTCAATCGAGCTACCAATATTCACCTCATTCCTGGTTGAGGTAGACAGAACCGTCTAATATGAGTTGGCGTTTGAATGAGATACTGAAGCAAACACTTCCGGTTGCATCAACCAAAAGCCGGTTCATTGTTAAAATCACGCTCAGAGTGAGATTTTATGATTAACCAATACTTGTGTGATCTCTCAGTGTTTTCATTGTACAGCAGAATATATCGATCGAACCACTAGACATCTGTCAATTTAGAGTTGAGAACATCATCCAACCCGGAGTCGGTGAGACAATCATTAATGCAGTCGTGTCACAGCACGTCACGAGCAACTGTCTACGATGTTCCAATCAAATCATCATCATCATCATAGACAGCAATACATCAGTGGTTCACACTGATGCTTAACCGCCACACAACCAATCAAATCAACCACCAGGGGAAGTCGGCTGGTACTCCTATTTTAGAATTCAGCAGGGCTTTGCTGTGGGAAATTTCACTTATGATTACTTCCGCTAACTGGACAACATTGGCCTGCCTACTGAGTGTCAGCTATCAGATATGATTGGTTGCGCTATCTGCCACTGTTATGAAGTGCAAACACTCGAGTTATCAGCTGGAACATCCAAAAAGCTTGTCATATGACGTTCGTAAGCAGCTGGTCCGGAATTTCGAATGTCATCTGTATTCGTTCTAAAGTGACTGTTGTGTCACTAAAATTAATTTCATAAGACAGATAACTGAAGATGCGATTATTAAGGTGGAAGAACCTAAGTAAATAAAGAGCTGGAGTAGGGTGGAAACAGATCCCATCACTACGAAACCATTCACGTTGTCAACAACGACAGCAGCATAGTAACGTTCAACTGCCACACTGATATGAAAAAATAAGAAAATAAGCCCAATGTTAGAGATAATAGAAAGGAAAGATAGTGAACTTAAAACACCAAGACCATACGTCTAAACTCTAACATCTGACATAAGATGCTTACACCTTACAAATGGGAGTAAGCAGAGAACTGTAAAACAGTTCCCTTGTATTTTTCATTGTCCCGCTTCAGTAATTGTTAATAGTTCACAGACTACTCGATCAGACGAATTCATGGGCAACGAACCCGATTAGTCGCATTCTATTGAACGTCGTTACCTGTCGACTGCAAGTGGTTAGCCCGACATACAATGAACAACCTACTGATAACTGCTTCCATTTCTTTAGTTTACACTTCGAACGTTGCATCAACTGCCAGATGAATCGGCTAGAAGACAACGACGCGGGAAACTTGGTGAATAAACCACCAGGTAGACAGATATTACTGACCTGATCTCCCATGGGCCGATAGCGAATAAGTGAGGCGTACTTGCCAAACTTGACATCACGAATCCCAGAGCGGATGCCGGTTGTACTAACATGTGTATAGGTGGCAAGACGACTGGCGTTTTCGGAACCATTTGGGACATGCCAACCCAAACCTCGTCGAACGGCCATATTTTCTCCAACTGAGCCGATAACCACAGCCGTCTGATCACTGACGGTGGATGTGTTGGGAAGAACTAGAGCATTGAGTTCGGCTGCGGTCCAAGTGACTTTAGGCAAGTCGCTCTGATTATGCACACAAAAGGAAAACAAAAGTAACGACCTAATTTCCAAGTCTCGAATTTTCGTGTAGTTATACAGAAGTCTGCGGTGACGTTACTTTTAAAATCGCATGTCGGGAAATATTAGTTTCTAAGTCATAATCAAATACATTCGGAACAGTTAGATGTTGGACGCACAACCGTAAATCGGTTGATTGACGTCGTTCCGAATAAACCGTATGCGCTGAACATACCGTTATGGAAGAACAAGGGAGATGTGATTAATCCGATATTCAGCGAACTATTAAAGTAGCTGTCGCAAACGACAAAGGCCCACGACAAGTGACTTACGGACAATAAGCCATCGCCGCGTGAAATCAGCTCAAACAACTCGAAATGACAAATGAGGATCGACAGCAAGTGATGTCAGCTAAACATACAGAAATGTTTGAATGGAAATCCGTTGTTATGAGTCCGACTTTTGCACTGAAAAAGCCGACACATGACGTCCGGAATATTCACCTACGATGTTCAGTGTTCTCAAAACATTAGAAACTTACGGTGGAAATAATACATCAACAAAGATGTCCGTTGAGCGAGGTCTGCAGGAGTTGCCGATTTCCACACATATCACGTATACCACATCGTGCTCTGCAAGCGCATACTAAGCTAGATTAGAAGCAGCGGGCTGGTGATCCGTGAATAATCTCTACATGACATGAAACACAACACGTCAAAAGATGCATCACTGGAGCTCCAGCTCAAGGAACAACGAACCACTTTGATCAGCGACGTTCCCTAATGACTAACAATCGCAGTCGACGACGCTTGTTTGCGGCTCCTAAATTATTTTTTTTTATTATTCACGACCCTCGATTTGCTATTTCTAGACTACTGCGTTCCTTTTAATTTGAAACTTGCCGTACCGCCTATACAAGTTGTCGTATGTTAAACGTATGGGTTGGGGGTTGTTTTTCTCCGCACGGTAATACACCGGTTAAGTAACAGTGTTATCTACTGATGTGTGACCGATTTTATTATGAACGTCGTTAGTATAACCTTCCCACGGCATTGTGTTTCAACAGAAGATAGTGCCCATAAAAACTATCGCGTTTATGAAAATATGAAAACTAAGCCTAAGAAATAACAAATATGATCCAATACATCGTGAAGCTCAGGGCGTATTCACCAGAAGAGTCATCGTTCGGGGTAGTGGACTGTATTAAGTTAGCATCTTGGATAGACGACTCCCATTGACTTTAGTTACGATGAAAACGGTGGTTGCAACATAAATTTGGTCTGGCGCCACCCATTATAGTCACTCTTGAACAAACCCTAAGAATGTTAAGATCAAAGCATCCAAAACACAAGATCAAAGGCTACAAGTAATTAAAAAATTGAAAGCTCACCCGTCGATGTGCATCAGTTTTGATACGGACAGATTGTTAGCTTATAAGATTGCGAACAGACAAGACCCAATGGTAAGAGATGATAGAAGGTTAATGCAAGCAACCTGTAACGACTATATAAAATAATATTTTTGATAGCCACATTCAACTGTACACTTATGATGATTTTTTTAAAAATATCTGTCAAGTCGGGCTCACCAACTGTTGGAACCAGTCTAACAGAATATTATTCAGTCAGTACTCATTATAGAAAACCGATCAACAATGAAAAAAACTAATTCACCCCAGCATCGATCCAGATAAACCCGCCGAACTAGCGAGGCGCGGAGCGAGTTGTAACTTTAGCCCCGGGATGGATATTACAGATTAATAGGTTGAGTAAAACAAAAGTAGGTAAGAAACCAAAATCATTAAAAATGTGCAACTGAATGCGACCATTAGAAATATTATTTCATGTGTTACAAGCCAACTACAACAGAACAAATACATAATGTAGGATGGATACATTCCCTGGGTCTAAATTAGCGATTTTCTAGGGACATTTAACTGAATTAGGTTCATAAACCAAGTGAGTGTATACAGCAGTCTGTCATTGGTCAAAACCATGGCACCGCTGTTATGTGTAACAGCTGACGAAAACATACGAAATGGTACTACCATCTTGCAAAACCGGTCTTCTGATTTCGCTATTCAAATTCACAACTGGGGAAGGATGTTTTGAATTTTCTGAAGATTTTACAAATTTAGATTGCACACACGACGTCTGTATGCGGCTCCATCATTAACTACGAGAAATAAGCAGCGATGGGCAGGGATCTTTAGACTAAGCTTGATCAGTTCACCGATAGACCGCAGCAGTGTGAAAAGAAGATTTCGCTGCTGAGGTATCGAGGATGAGGCTGAGTAAGACAGAGATAAGAGAAATAGAGGACCCATCAATGCTAGATAGTTGGTCATTTCTATAAAAAAGAATGTCAAAACTGTACCGTGGCATATATATTCTTGACATGAACGCAAATAAACGTGAGAACAGCTAAGACGTCCATTCGATCAAAATCTAACTAACGACTGCTTAGAAAAGAAAGCTGAGGAGCAAAAAGTATACAAAATGTCCAATTCTTAACGCGAAATAAAGAGTACATGCGGGTGTGACCATTGATAGGAGGTGCCGAGGAATGATCGATTTGATCTGCCCTTCTATCACGAAAATGTTGAACACTGTAAGTAGAATGTAACACTGAACATCAGTGTGTTACACGCTGTCAAAAAATGGATATGAAGGAAACCATAACAGAGACGAAAAAGAGCACAGTCAACGGTTGGTTCCAACTTCGAAACAAACCAGTTAACGAGTATACAGACAGTCATGCTATTGAGCACGAGCTTGAAAACAGACAGCACCAACCCAAAAGTATGGAACAGACGCAGTTAACAACGAAGGAGTAGGCAAGAAATAGAAGACAAAAAGTCACATATGACGATAACAAAAGGAAGAAAGAGGACGTTATCAGCTTCACGTCGTACACGGTTTCTGCATTTCTTGCCATCACTTGTTTTGTAATTTTCTGACGAACTTTTTCAAGAGGCAAAACATCTACTACAGAAGGGAACGATAAAATGAATAACAGCATTCATGCTACAGTTTTCGACCAAATCGCTCTACCTCTAACAGGTGGCACCAGATATTAATTAGGCACTAGTCAAGAACCTGAGTTGAGCTAGTAGAGGACAAACTCTATTTCGAGTTCCTCATACCAATACTCTAAATCACGGGATGTCCTTTGTATTGCCTTTGCCACCCAGAAAGCGCAAATAAGACGCGATATGGTAGGTGGAGAGTAAGCACACGTAAACTGAGACTGAGATAGCTTAGCCGATGAAGTGAAGCGACATCATGTGAAGAAAAGAAATCTGTTACCAAAATCTCAGCGTTACTCGCAGACACGCAACGTGGTGCAGACGTTTTCAAAAATGCATCCTACGAGTATAATCGAAGCAGAGTGGGTAGATCTAACAACCATGAAGTAATGTCACACGCACTCAGTCGAGTTAAAAACTTTGTTCTTCGGCGGGAAACAAACGTCACACTGGGGCAAGATATGATTCCAGTGAGTATATGTCAACCAGGTTTTAGTATATGTGAGATCCTTTTTATATCACCCCCAACTGTGACAATTCCCAAATGGAACTAATCCTTTTATTTTCGCATTTGTCCTTTGGTGCTAATTACTCTTCCTTCAAGCGAAGACAACCGGGAAACAGTAGCGTTTTTGATGTTCACATTTTCTGACCAATAGGTTGGCAAGCTGCCCTGCCGAGCAACCTTGAGTCTGACCCTGGATGTGTGCTGTTTCTCCGAAACGTGCCGTAACCATTCATGAATTCCAGTTGGGTGTCTTGTATTTACGAGTGTATGACCTCCAGCCAAATGACAAAGCATAACGAGCACGCACAACAGCATGGTTCATGTCCAGATGGTTGCTTTAAAATCCACGACAGTCTTTAATAGAGTGACATCGCCTGCAACTGACTTCTGTGTGATCGAGTTGCGTCCTTGGCTGAGAAGTGTAAGAAGGTCTCCATGTAACACACCGCGTCTTGTGCTGAAATGTGGTACTCGAAATATAGAGACTGAGAGAGGTGCACAGCTGCAGCAGTCTTTCGCTGTTGTCAGTGCGTTGTGCCCGGACACCAAACATACTTCCTGGCAGCTTCTCTCGACCAAGCTGAGCATTATAATCACCGGCTAGTATGATGATGTCGGAGTGTTTAGTCTGCTTCAGAAGGTCAACGAGGTCGTCGAGGGACGCATCTTTGGTAGCATCCGAACAGCTGTCCGTTGGTGCGTACGTCGATATAATTGGTATGCAACGTCTTTCCGATTTGCGTTTACATACTTAAACCTGTGTAATGAATCTGACAGTACATAAGCGACTGTTCATTAGGGTCCAGTCGACGAAACGTCACTCTGCTCTGGAATTCAGTGCGATTCTCA
>LUCH01002076.1:28104-102670 GCA_013368495.1 Paragonimus heterotremus
GCCGGATACACAAATTATCTAGCAAAGGAGTTTAAAATGGGGTAACTAAGCACCTGTTCACAAACAGCCACCAGTCAACAGGAAATGAGTTCATTGAAACAATCGGGTGCAGACGAAGATGAGAACGCGTCAAACAACATCAAGAAGGAAGTTCTAACGGATACACAATAATAGTTATAAAAAGGAGGAAAGTAAGCAATTTATGCGCATTTATGGTGCAAAATTCGTTATGATCGCTTACTGCACCCAACAAAGACAACTAAAGGCAAACTAAGGATCGACTTTCTACAAACAAACAAAACATGCCTCAACGGATTCATCGTTCTGCATCATACCGGACAAAAGATGACAAACGTACCGGACAGACTTCAAAATTTCCAACATACAATATAATGTTCGAACCAGACGCAGCAGTGACGACCAAATAGAAAACGACATTGTAGAACGAGATTCAATAATTATCAAAGATTCATTCAAGAGTATACTTTAGTTGAAGCTTTTATATTCAATCATCACACCGCTTTGGTTGATAATGTCTATTAGTATATGGTTAGCCGTATTCAAGTAAACTTAATCGCAGTGTTTCCAAACATAAGAGTTTGACTGAGTAATTTTAGAATTGCCCTTTACAGGGTCTTCTATAGCATGTAAACAAACCATGCTTTCAGACCCTCTTGGGCTACAGGTGTCTAGGAATTTAGGATTTGCTATCAGTAGCTTTCCCCAGAACGAATGCAAGTTCTATCCGTTAAATAACATACAAAATCTGTTGAGAAGGCTCATGACGTGGAGTAATTCTCCTAGCTGTCTAGTTGGCTTACAAACGGTTCGTCATCGTTTTAGGCAAAACCAGTAGGAAATTTAATGGTGTCTTTGTTCATCACATACGGACCCATTTAGCCGTGACCAGAACTAGTCTAAGCAAAATTGCTAAAAGCCCACGTGACACCCCTTTGCTTCAAACCTTCGTCCATCCATTAAGTAGTTACAAATTCATCGTTATTCCCGTTTACCTAGCTCACTTCAGTACGTTAATTCAAATTTCCATGCGCCTGTTCTCTCTTTTACTTCTAAGATGGTTGAACGAGGTTCAAAATATCTTCTATCAGGGAAACAAAAAGAAACTTATACCAGCCAATGATGGTTCAGGTCGATTAGAAGCTTATTATCGTTGTGCTGCTACTTTGATGACTGAGAATCTGCAAAATTTGGGTCTGGCTTCTATGTTGGACTACAAGAATTTGATTTGCCACCCACCGGTAATGTCTCCTATCCTATTTACGTTAATTTTAATTATAAATTCATCTATGAATTTTGCTTTTTCCGCTTCGATAAACAATCATAGACTTGAGTCTAATATTGACTGAGGTTTATTAAAAATGTACCTACCTGATCCACTTCTGATACTAAACTCCAGTCCATTCTGATGTAAGTAGTTGGGCACTATGAAATTAGATAAGGTAACGTCGAGTACTGTTCACAGAATGTGACTGTATAAACCTCCAACTCTCATTACCAAGCCATCACTCGTACGAGACAAGTGGTGCGCTGGTCAGTTATAAGCAACTTCTGTAAGCACTCTGGAAACAACGTTATTGGACTGGATAGCAACGTTTGGTGAAAATCAATAAAAAAAATGATGACAGTTGGATGCTGTAAAATGGTTGGATAGACACTGTTTATCTCACTGTCAATCTCTGATGCTTACGATCGTGAGGGCAAAGAATTACGAAACCTCCTTCACTTTTCCTTGCAATCTACTACTAAATGTATATCACACGGCAATTCACATTCCTCTTTAAATTTGTCAAGTGCAGATTTAGTTTGTAATCTGAACACATGTTGGTCGTGTTATTGGAAAATCCCTTCTTCTACAAGGTAACCACACATACCCGAATACCTTTCTAGTGCATACACCTTATACAGTTCATAGTGCTCGGCATATCGATGACAGAATAATGAACTGTTTGCATTGCTCAATCTGTTTACCTTTTTTCCTGTAACTAGTCCGTCACCATGCGCAAGCAATAAGTTCATAACTATAGATATGCAAGTAACTGATGCATCCTAAAATCTGGCTAAATGCAACTTTTGTTTGATGACTGAAGTGGTCAACATCAGTAGTACTGATCTGAGTCGGTTACTCGAGTTCCGAAACCGTATTTCAATGCCAATTTTCGGTTCCCTTTCAATCGAATAGGCTATACGGAGTTATTATACGTTCAGTCTGTAAGGTCCAAAGAATTAGCTGATATGTAGCAGACATGCATACAAACAAATTAAACTATGCTATATTGCTTGCATGTGAAGACAGACTTACTGAACGTACTACATGAAATTGGACCGTCCGAAAGTTCCAAGTCTGTTACTATAGTTTGAACGACGATCTCTTTAATGTATATGTTTATTTCTGTTGTGTATTTCATAGCGTCTCATTGAAAGAATTCATCCAGAGAGACAATATCAAGGACATATCATGTTCAATCGAAAGTCTGTATGTTCCGCCGTTTGCAGGTTTCTCTATTTTCGTTTGATTTAAACCTGTTGTTTCCAGTTTCGAGAACTGTTTGTAACACATGAACTAAAATGTTTTAATGTGTTATTGTTTTTTTTCTTGTCCGTTTTTGATTGGGTAGGACAACACTTTTGGACATGAACTACCAGGATTCGTTATACGTTTGCTACTGGACGAATCTTCGATCAGATTTGAACCTTCAATTCAAGATTTCGAGACAGTTCTATTAAGTATGTTTGACAACATGCTCAAAGTTATTCAGAGCATTCCACGAATCGAAACCAGACTTTATTCGGAGTGGGTGAGTTGAACTTTACTTTCGAGTTATATATACCTTTGATGTAAAATATATGCGATCCACACGAAAATTACAAGTTGAAAGAGGCTTAAAATATTTACGCACACCTCAGTATATAATAGCCGGTTTGGAGTGAACGATCAGTGGAAATTACAGTGAGTTCAGTAAGACTGTTTGGACAGGTTGATTGCTGCAAAACTATAAATGAAAGGTAGTTGTATGAAATTGAATGGTTGATTGAATAACAAAAATCAAACCCACCCATAACCCATCAAACAAATAACAAACGCACCTAAACGTGCGAAGAACAACGGCCGACAAGAGTCATTTCATGAAAGAGCAAGCGCAGCTTCTTAGCCCCAGAGTAAGTCCGATGGATGAGATATCTGATTGTTCGGTTTAGTTTACGTTTCTTTGGTCGTGCCCAATGTGTAGCCGAGAACACATCGGTCAACACCGTCACTTCATGAGGGCGTGATCAGTCTCCAAATCATGGTTGTGGCAGGGATATGCAGTATTGGTGAGCTCTAACAATCGTGAAGTTCGAATCTGGTATTTTTCTTCTGCAGGGGCTATCAGATTGCGAAAACTGCAATCAATTGTGAATAGTGCTTAGTTTGTGGATTTTGAATCTAAAAAAGCTTAACATTCAGAGCGTTTTGAGAAACGTAAGGGTAGGTTTACCACCACCTCAGTGAAATCAATAAAGAATCGGTGTAACGGAGTAGAATTTAAAAGATATCGGAGCACCGGTATACACGCGCCGAACAACCATAGCTTAAAAACAGCGTAAATGAAGGTGTAGAGCAGTCTTTTCGTATCACGCTACTCGATAAAAGTTAGTAGTTAAAAATGTTGAATAAACGTCATCCTGCGGAATGAAGTCGGACTTGCGTGAGTCCTAAGATTGGACGGATCTGTCAGTTGCGTACGAAATGCACACATGTAGCTCTAACTGATTTGATTGCAATATCTTATTCCCACGTCGTGTTCAACTTGTGACTAAAATGTAACTGTACTAACTCAATTTATTCTCGATCAGCAAACCGCAACGGACGAGAGCGCCACACTACACCCGGTCATATTAGATGAGATATTGGCAGAATACAAGGCCAATGTGAAAAAAATGTTGAAGTGGGAAGCAAAAGGACCGGAATCGCATACAAGAGAATATGACAAATACCAGTTCCTTGTCAGTCGCCAGGTAAGGTCAAGGTGAATCAGTTACGATTTTTGTAAAACTTAGTTAGGACGATGAAATTGAACGTGATTTGTCAACTAGGAATAAACAGATAAAAATGCAAGCATTTTGTTGTTTTTGGGACTTGTCAGTTTGAAATCCAGTAAGCACTTGTTTATTTGACTAGGCAATTTATCCCGAGAAAAAGTGGCCGTCAAATTTAGATGTGAATAGTTTGGTGACTCGTGTTTTTATATTCTCCTGTCATCGTGCTTGACACTGCATTAAATTGGTGTAGGAACAGAATATATATCGTTCCCATCTCATGGAAATTCTGTTAATGTTTGCCATGTGTCAGTATTATCAGATGTTACTAATACACTCGTGCCCTACATTTTATGATAGGCTGAGCGCGATATCGAGGGTTTGTTAAACCCAAAATTCCCGGAGAAAGTTCCAGTTCAATCAGTGCGCACATCAGAAGAGGGGGAGTCATCCGAAAGCACAGAAGAAATGTCTACTGTTCAACAGAAGATTGAGGAAGAAGTGCCTGAAGGTCCAAGTTTTGAAGAATTGGCTCGTGAGTTGACAAAATATACAAGATTGATGAAACGTATCCAGTATGAATCTCGTCGGATTATCAAACTCGGACTGTTTGAAATTCATTGTGATGACTTGATACGTGCATTGGCTAAACGCGCAGAAGCCATCGGAGATAAAGTACTGGACCGAATATTAGAAGATCATCGAACCACGAATAGAGCGTGAGTTGAAGTATCTTTGTTGGTCAGCTTTTATTTCATCTGTATCTGAAAGTAAGTCCACGATTGCTAGCGTTATAGATGATGTAATATCTATGGATAAAAGTCCTGGGGTTTAGGTTGTTGCAGAGTGGACATCCACTGCCCATTTGATCCTGGACACAGCAGCACAGGATAGTTTGAGCATCAGCACCATGTATTATGGCCTTTAATGGGAAGATGTGGTAAATACAAATGGTAAATACATGGGAATATTTCACAACCGAGTGCCTACATGAAATTCTGCAACCTACAAGGTCGTGTCGGGAAAGAATGATCGAATTACCACAGAGTATTAACCTAAGTATATCCATTGTCAATAAGATAACCATTATTAGCGTTGATTCGCATCCGTCCATCATCAGCATCATTTTCAGCTTTGAGACGTTACTGTGGGTACTACGGCTTGGAGTTTTGTTGCTTTTGGCAATAGTCTACGACGTAGCGCAGCAATAAAGAAAATAACGGAAGGAAAACAGCCTTACTCAGTGTCTCAAACACTTTCCGTTGTTTTAAAATCTTTCCATACACAATCACGCAGAGTTGTGTCTTTTAATCACTGTTGTTTTTTCTCTCATTAGTTAAACTGTTTTCCAGTTACACATTCTGACCGTATTCTACAAAGTTTGTTTCTTTGAGCCGTTCTCTCGAGTGTTTATCTACGTGCATTGATTTCTTTTCATAAATATTGTGCAGCCTGTAACATATTTCTTCTGAGTAACTCTGTGTTTCCCACCACGTATTACATACCTTGTATATCCAATCCATTTCTGTTCTATCTATTTAGTAGGTGTTTCAGCCAATGTTTTTTCAAGCATACCGGGACATTCAAACTTGAGCGTACTCAAATATATTCATACGATGCTAGTTCTGATCTACTTGCCCTTACTACCTTCGAAATGAGCACGTCATTGTTAGTGAACTCGATAAGGAATTGTTTGTATAAGAAG
Organism: Paragonimus heterotremus; assembly: GCA_013368495.1. NCBI lineage: Eukaryota > Metazoa > Platyhelminthes > Trematoda > Plagiorchiida > Troglotrematidae > Paragonimus > Paragonimus heterotremus. Next base: position 33,848 of record LUCH01002076.1, read on the forward strand.
AGCTTACAATTCATCCAGATGATACAATAAACCCGACACACTTCGTCTTTATCCTGCATCAATAATATAGTCATTTGTTTCATCTAAACCAATGTCAAGCAGACCGATGGCTGAGTGCGTAAGATGTGTAGCAGACAACACAACCTCTCTCAGACCCTTCTGTTACGCTTCCTTTCGTCATCGTGGTTGAACTGCAACTAATCGATCATCCACTGCGACCCTAGAAGAGGTTAAGAGAGATGTTTGCAAAACAGAAAACGAGACAGCCAAAGAAGGCAATTTACACTGATTTCTCCAACCTTGTTGACCTTGATCTAGTGGATGAGTAGCTGGACTGCAAGCTAACGCTTAGTCACAGGCTGCGGGGACGACTCCATGTACAGCGTGGTGCCGATGGGACCTAACTTGGTCAAAATAACTGTTCACCTCGTCACTGGTGATCACTGTTTTTACCATCCTCCCTCATCGCATTCCGGGGGCACTGATGGAAGACTGCCCGTTTCCAAGCCAACCACAAAACGAATTATCGACTCTAGCCTACGAGCTAAAGGAAGCGCAAAAGAGTAACAGGCGATACTGTTTGAAACCATTTCCAGGTTGTTTCTACTTTGATGAATCCAAACAAGAATGGGAAGAGGTGTACAACACTAATTGGATAGTTATTTTTGTTGCATCCGCCGATCAGTAGAACGGAATGGTTCATTGTGATTTCGTTACAACGGGCGGCGTTAAAAACGAAGCGACATTCACAAAAGATCGTTTCCAGAACAGCTTACGGCTCAATAACTGTAGCTTCTGAACACAGTAAACAGACTTTGACTGATTAATCGCCACGGACTTGCCAACCCTCAAAAACATGAGTTGTCTATGTAATATGATCGAGGACGTTGAAGCGTGTTTTACTCTCTGATTTCTCGGTAGGATGTCTAGACCAGTTAACAAAGTTTAGCTACGTTGGACTCATATGGTCGTTCGTCCCTTTATTCACATTATCCAGCATGTGTCTCGTCTGTTTATGTAACGTTTATAGTAGTTACATAAGAATAGCACGTTTTGGCTTCAATAGACTGATCCCTTTAGTTCAAGGTAGAGGTAACCTATGGATACAGTTAGGAGTTCTTAGATCTATACGGTTGTAAGTTCACTTCAAAGTAAAGGCATCTCATTGTCGTAAGGTTACTTTCAAAAGTATGTTCAATATGTATGCTGTTTCTTTGACCGCACCATCCACTATTCTTAGCCATATGTTATTGACAATTTACAGTGTAATTCGAATATCAGCTAGTGTTAGCAATATTATTAACGTTTCTCACTAAACAGTCGTGAATCGAAACTTCCGGTGGATCCAGCCGGGCAAATATTCGTATACATGGCTGGAGGTCTGATCCTGTTTGTCTCTTAAAGTCAAGTCAAATCCAACTAAGGTTACCATATTAACTGCTATTCCTCCTCCACATATTTTCTGTTCCCGTTGGAAAAATGTAGTCTCATCAAAGAATATGAATCAATTGCAGCAAAGGCTCTCACAGTTCCAACAGACATCACGCACATGATGCAACTGACCGAATTCGTAAACCACACAGAAAAAGAGACCATCCATGAGTTGGAACGCAAGCTGGATCAGTCCAGAGATCGTCTGATATTCCTGATGGATCATGCGCAATTGAATCCATCAGATATGCGCATTAACAGTCAAGTATTCGAATGGCACATGCGAATGGAAGATGTGTTCGAGGAAAACCGTCGTACGACACACGTTAAACGTGAAGAATTCGAAATAGGCTTACGATACAGACGAGAACGATTCCTGGAAGAACTAGAGTCTTACCGACGCCAAGTGGATGAATTCCAAGGTTTGGGTGATCTAAATGAGATCAATCGGTATTTGAAGAAAGCTCAAGCGCTTGATGTCAAATTGGAACAAGCAGTGGGCAAAATTGAAGGATTCAACGCGGACGAAGAACATCTCAAATGGGACACCACCGTTTATCCGTTGCGTGCTGAAGTACAAAGCACGCTCAAGCCATTCCTGCGACTGTATGAAATTTCTGTGGAGTTCAACAATAAATATCGTGAGTGGATGGACGGACCGATGGACAAGGTGGATCCAGAACAAGTCGAAGTAGAGGTATCCAACCAGTACAGAACACTATACAAGTTGGAAAAATCGTTTGACACTCTGCCTGCACCAAGAAAAATTGCTGCCAAAGTTCGTAGTAAAGTGGAAGAATTCAAAGAGCATCTTCCATTGATTCGAACGCTGTTCAATCCAGGACTACGAGAACGACATTGGGTACAAATCTCCGAAATTGTCGGTTATACGCTGCGCAATGAAGAAGGTATGTGTTTGGCCAAACTGGTGGACATGAATTTGGAGCCTCATATTGCGCAATTTGATGCCATTTCTGAGGCAGCCAGTAAGGAACACAGCCTAGAAAAAGCTTTGGATAAAATGCGCAAAGAATGGGCACCGGTGAGTGTTATTTGTCGACTTGTATGATCTACTTCAAACAGAACCGGCCTAATGCTTATCTTTTGCTTCATTTGCCGAAAACACGTTCGCAAATATTACCTTGTACCAAACATGATCACGCTGATTCTATGAAGAGTCTGAGTAATTGCATCATCACGGTTACCACCTCATACCGGTTCGGTGACACAGATGCTAAGATCAATATATGTTAAGATCACATAGTTTGTAGACTTGTCTCGAAAAGAGGCATAATACTCGAGTTTCGCTCTTGTTAGAATTCGTCAGTAGTGTATATTCTTGCCATGATCGAGACCAGAATTCCGGCCACGCTTTCACGAGGCAGCCGTGTTGCCCACTGTCCCACTGATCTCACATTAAGCCCGACTATATTATCATATGTAAACGCTCAGCCACAGTTGCTCGTGAGTAATGCTTAGAAAGGGTATGACCGAAACGTCTATGGGAATATGACAGCTGCGATTGATTGTGAATGATGTTCAAGCTATATCAACCAAATTCTGCACTACTTACAAATATTTCTATAAGCGTCAGAACATAAGCATGAATATTAATGACCGCTAACCTATGGAGTGTATTTATTTTAGTCCATGAGTTTTGGTCCATGTCGGCATTTTTGTGCGGAGTATGCTTATTCATATAATCATTATTGGTTATATTTCCTATCGACCAAGCAACAAAGGATAACACTTACTCATTGACTTTGTTCATGGCATGTTCATGAATAAATTTCACGGTCATCGATAATCCAACCATTGGGTATCAAGAATGGCTTTCTGGTTTTGCTATCCTCGATTTCAATACTACATAGTGTCACAATGTGTGGTTTGGAAGTGTGGTGTAGGGTAGTTCACGATGTTTTGGCCACTGTTCAATATAGTTCATGCCCTGAAACTCCCGCAATATCAACACGGACAACTAATATGTTCACACACGGAGCTGATTGGTTGGTTAGCCTGGGGGCCGTTTGATGATTCAACCGAACAAACTTTCGTTCAGCACACTAAGCAATGCATGTGGTCTTACACCGGTAATCGTTTTACTCTATACCCATAGCCCAGCTTAACACAATACAATCCAAGGCAGTTGTCCTTCTTTCGAAGTTAGCACAAACTCAGCCCGCCGAGAAAAATGATGATTCCACTTCAGAAGTTAGCTGGTTATACAACTGTTATAAATTTAGTCGACTGACGAACTGTACACACATGTATACAAATGAGCGTTACAATAGTACACAGCCTCTATTGATAAGTAAGCGCATCGGCAGCTCCTTCTCAAACGATTTCGCGGTAGTTTCTGAGCTTCTGGCGTAGCTTCGTAGCTCGGCTGGTAGAGCACTTGCCACATCCGGATGTGCTGTTTCAGTCGCTAATTTAAATCCAGTCGAATTTCAGATTTCTCGAAATTGAGTCTCTTCTAAACCTATGAATGAAACGCGCCAAATGATTTGAAAATCTTCAAACACCAACTACACAGGTTGCAACGGGCAGAACTCTGACCAACACAATATTGTGAAATGCAGATAAAACAATGATGTATCCGCTATTGTTTATGTTAAAGGCCAGTTGATTGGAATTTTATTTTTTCCCCTCTACATCAGCTGGAATTCAACCTTATCCCCTATCGTGACAGTGGTACAGTGATTTTGTCATCTGTCGATGATATACAAGTCCTGTTAGACGATCACATTGTCAAAGCTCAGACTATGCGTGGATCACCGTTTATCAAACCATTTGAGGCGGATATACAGTAAGTCATTGTTGAATGTGAAATACAAACAACTTCTGTTAAACGTTGTCAATACGTTTTTGCTATGGATGCACAAATAGTAATCGAATGTACTTGATGTTAGTAAAACATGTGCTTTGGACATCAATACAGAAGGGTATATGACATACTTAAGGTTGATTTGGAGTACATTGCAATGATAGTTTTTGTAAATTAGCAAATCAAGCACTGTTTTTAAACCTCAAGTGTGCATCCGTCTGACAGTGATTTTGTGCGATTTTTGCTCTTACTTATTGGTAGAATAAGTTATCCACCAAACTGTGTGCCAGAAATGTTTGTAGTTATTCGTAATCACTTTATCACCAAATTCCCAACTTATAATAGGTCTTGAATGTTCATCAACCTTTGCAATCACAAACAGTTTATGTCGAAGTCTTCCAGTCTAAGATTTTCTGTCCAGTTTTATCTCTGATAACATTCTGAGGACTGACTTACCCTGTTGTCAGTGCAGAGTTTAGGAACTGCTCCTCGACAATCGGTTGCAAGACATAATGAATGTTGATACTATTCGGTGATTCTACACAGGTAGCACAGTACTTCCTCAGCACGTTCGTTGTTTGTCCGCAGTTTGCTTTGGAGGACTATCAGATGGCATATGAAGATCGACATGGTCCTGTTCATGCGCTAATAACTGATAACGGTATATTGAAGGTAATCAGAAAGTAGACCTACCTGTATGATTGTGACAGTTCTACTGGGTTGTACAATTAAATGAACAATCGGATAGTCAACGACTAGCATGTAATGCAATGTTCAACGTCTCGATACAGGCTATTTGTAGGGTGACGAACTTTGGCCGGATTTCCTAGATTCCTCTAAGGCCATCTGTGTTTTTAGTACCCAGTGTCTTTGCAGCATTGCGTACCTGTATTGCAAGCACTTTATAAATAAGGAGATGACTCTCCGTCATATTTGAAGCAGGCTACCCAAGCACACTTATACCAATGTTAGTCTCAGACCACAAACTTCGGTAGATACAAGGTGTAAATAAAAACTCGCAGCTTATCTTGCCGTATGATTGCCATGTGACCTGAAATCGATAATCCGGTGTTCATTGTTTCAGGCTGGTCCAAAGATTGAATGTTTTAATCTCGTAGATTGAATAGGCTTACTTCCTAATGGAAACAGAAAAGACATTACTCCACTTTAAGTAGGCATGCTTCTAAAAGGTGCTGTGAAACAATTTTAATGGTCGCATTGTAAGACCACGTACTTTTTATATTTTCATTAAAATTTTGTTTTCCGTTTGATTTCATTTATCATGGTTTATAAACGTTTTACTGGTTTTGGTGTTATCATTTGCAATAGTTTTTGACTACGGTAACCCTCTGCATAATGAGAGCCTTCTTGCTGCGGACACTATTAGGTGTTTCCGAATTGTTCTTCGCTGGAAATTACGGTCTCTCATCTCCATAACGGATATTCGACTAACCTTAGTACAGAGTGCCTCCCGCATGACTGCTTACATTACCTAAACCTAACTAGATTAACAAACATGCCCCAGTCTGTAACGGTTGCATCATGTAGTCCGCATGCCAGCTGAATGGTCACCGCACCGGATATCGCGTAATGAAACCACCACCAACTGGATGAAGCCACGTGGTGGTCAAGCAGTGACGTGGTCACAAAACACAAAGACATTGACCATTCAGTTGAATAAAATGAGTTGGTTAGGGTCCTTGTGGTCATTTAAATCATTGGCTACGAACTTTGTCCCAGATGGTTATGAGCCACATTCAATGGTGCACCCGTACTCATACCATTCCCAATTCTTTCGTTTAGCCCTGTTTTATCAATCTGGATCCTGTTTAGTATTTTTCCTCTAGGTCACTGTTGCCATGAGCGACTGGCGAGTGGCAGTACCCTCGTAACCGTCGTGAATGAATTAACGAAGTGATCAAGACTGTCCGTGTCTGAGTGAAACGATACATGGATGTCAGAAAGCCGTGACCGTCGCGCTGATCTCCTCTACGCCATAATCGTTTGGTGTTCTTCGACTCACTGTACACTTGGGTTCACGTTACCACTTAATACAAGTGCACGTCACTTAGTATAACTTTAATATAAAATCCATTTTTAGGAACCGCTTCAGTCTATTCCGTGGACTTTTGGCGTTTCCATGCTCACAGGTCGGCATTACTGGATAGCTTGTCACACTACCAGAAAAGAAAATATTCTTCCCTTTCTAATGCGACCATAAGGGAACAAAAATATATTAGACTACTTCAAAGTGACGAGTAACGAGAACGTTAATTGTCAAACTGAATAACTTCGGCTATATTTCAGGAGGGACATCGGTTCACATGCAGACATGTTATTTGTTGAATTAAATTCTTATATATTGTGAACATAACTGTTATACTGAACATTCTCTTTTGTTACTTGCAGTGACTGGGAATCCAAATTAATTCTGACACAGGATATTTTGGACGAGTGGATGAAAGTACAAGCGACGTGGCTCTATTTGGAACCCATATTCAGCTCTCCAGATATTATGGCTCAAATGCCAGACGAGAGCCGCAAGTTTACCACCGTGGACAAGACGTGGAAAGAGTTAATGAAACAGGCCACGGTTGATCGCCGAGTCATGTCTGTGATCACAATTGATAAAATGCTTGACAAATTTAAGAAATCCAATGATTTACTCGAAGCTATACTCAAAGGTCTGAATGCCTATCTGGAAAAGAAACGTTTGTATTTCCCTCGGTTTTTCTTTCTTTCAAATGATGAATTGTTGGAAATTTTGTCCGAGACAAAGGATCCAACCCGCGTGCAACCACATTTAAAGAAGTGCTTCGAGGGCATTGCTTCATTGACCTTCACCAAAAATTTGGATATCACACATATAAAGAGTAGTGAGAATGAAATAGTCGAACTGAAGGATGTAATATCTACATCAAAAGCGCGTGGAGCGGTAGAGAAATGGCTTTTGGAATTGGAAGAAGACATGATCACTTCGGTCCATTTGGCCATCAGCAATGCTTTGGAGGACTACTTGCAAACTTCTCGAAGGGACTGGGTCAAAGCCTGGTGTGGACAGGCAGTGTTAGCTGGTTCCATGTACTATTGGACAATGGAAGTGGAGACAGCAATAGCAGCTTCTCATAACGAAATGCAAGACTATCTCAAGGTACGTTTAGTTCTATAGCACGCGGTCTGCAATCTGTTAATTGAACTGACTTGGACAGACTTTCGCACGTCCTTATGTGCGCGTTCGCACAAATACGTAATAAGTAATGTTGCTTAAAGACGAACGAACCCACTATCGACTACTTCATATCGATCTGGACACCTGCCACGCAGTATGTACTTCATTTGTTTGGCTCTCGATTATGGCTTGTTTAGGTCAACTAGTTTTATTTCTCGTCATACACACACAAACATGCAGCAGACCAAACTGTAGATCATAGTTAAATCTACATACTGATAGCAATTATGTGCACACTATGAACGGATAGGTGAATGCGTTGCGTTTTGAAATTTAGTAGTTATTACTTTCACAACTTCTCTTAGGATGAGAGACCTTAGACCAACATCAGTGTCTGGAAGCCCTTAAAATCTTCCAATCTTCTATACTTCTGGAATTTTATGCTACTCATTTCCTCAGTAGATTTGTTTGGTTCAATTATTCCAATGCACAAATTCCAATAAAGTCTTGGATTACGTAACTGGATGTCATCGTGTTCATCCGGCAAATATGACCTCCTTCTAACAGATATTTGCAGGTTTTTTCAGTCGTTGCTTTGAAAATGTCTACCCAACAATTTGTGATAAAAAATAATCAAATTGCCTTCGACACTTTTTTCAAACCCAATACAACTATAGTGGTTTCATCAAATCGTATTTATTAAGATCTATGCTTGTTTTCACCGTGTCGCCATGTCACGTAACGGTCAAGTGACCGTCGGAAATCCCGGAGCCTGCACAACCATCGGCACACCTTTGAGGTTGTCCACTCCGTGAGAACATACTGGCATACAGACTCCCTGGTTATGATTCCTATGCTGGAGAGAATCAACTTTTGTGTGATCATGTCGACCAATCAGAACACAAATTTGAAACGCAGGACTTACACTTGAAAGGACTGTCTCTATGCGATTGTTTCACCGTTCATGCTCAACAGTCAGTTGTATCAACGGTTTGGAGGGGTAAAAATAGGATCGCCCATCTATAGATCCACTGCTGGTAACAGTATTCATCAGCAAACTAGAATCTCAACTTTATCTTATCATTCACAATCAGACGACAATATACTTGTCGTTACAAAATCTCTGGGAGGAGTTAACGACTATCATTTCAATACAGCACTCTGTTCAGTTCGTTCCACCACAAAATAAGCATCGAACCATAGGTTCCAGTTTCTGCATATCCAATCAACTGGACGTGGCGGTGAGTAGGTCAGTACAGCGTGTACCAACAACGATAGGTCACTAATCCAATCTCAACAACGTTCTATCTGTTGAACAAAGGCTCAGTCAACTCAAACCTTGACAACCAGTGGGAGGAGAATATTTTCTCACTAGGTACAGTTGTGGTGGATTGTCAGGCCGGAGGTGCGAGTATTCAAACATTCGGCCGAGTACCTCAACGTGGGGGAATACATGTCCACAAACCCTCAACGATCGCAAGGCGAACAACTGGGGCAATCGGATGTCATCGCTCGACCGGATGGGACCAACGGGCGAGACATGGCAGGCAAAATAGGATGGACAACCAAATGGGAGGCGCGATTATTCCAACACTTGCAGGAATATCTCGATACGGTCGTGGAATATGATCAAAGCCCATAGTAGATAGATGGAGGACAACACGAGCGACCGGACGAGCCATCCCCCAACGAAATCGCACCAATGGACGAAGAATGGTAGGCAGAAAACCTCCGGATAGAAGGCGCCGATCACCCACATAAACCGGACAGAAGTGCACACGACGTGTGAGCGGAAACCTGGGAGTGTTGTGGGCTGGAGTGTTGAATCATAAGCGCGAGCGCGCGGGTAGCATGCTAACTAGCGAGCGGGACAATGAAGATTGTGATTTATTGAACGACTTTTCGCTACACAATGAAACAGGAATTGGAAACGATTCAAAACCTTTTGAGAGGAAATGATTATCCTGCGTAATTAATCCGTTTTTTGCGTTATTGCCAGAATTCCGCATGAGGTAGTATGCGGAGTAAAGAAGAAAATAATGGGTATGCAACCCCCGTTTAAAAAATAAATTGTGGCGGATCAACTTAGCCACCCTGTCCATCGATCGCCAAGATGTGTCCAGTAGCAACCTTGTGAATGTCTTAATACAAAGCCGATGTTAGGACTGAATCGGAAAGAACAGCTACCGGCCCACGATCAATCGATGTTTGTGGGTTCGTGTTACTATTGGATAGCAAAATATTTCGGATATACGACTGGACTCTTATCAACAAGGATCAGGGGACATCTTGCAATCTGGGTTAGTACGGATTTCCGAAAACTGATGACTGGCATCACTGTCGTACACCTCAACACCGAACATCGTGGAGATGTCATGAGAGCATTCTGACTTGTCCATTGGTCTGTGATCAACCACCCGTAGCCAGCTTAGCAACGCGTTTCGGCGACCGCTGAACAGGTCACAACCATATTTCGTAAACCTAATCGCTGCTTCCATTGAAAAAAATGTGTGCAATCTTCGCAACAGCCGTAGTGACAGATTATTTTTGACTACTCTAACCCTGCAGGGCTATTCGACTCTGTCCAGCTGACAACATTTACTCCATGTCCACCTAAAATCTAACCATTTATGTGGTTTCTGTTATTTGCTCGTACTGTTAAGTATGTCGTAGATTTCACGTTTTTTTTAATGACGAATTTTGATGGAGCTCCCTTAAGCGTATTGCCTTGAGAAAATACTATCAAGAACGGTTGATCGTCACAACATCGCAACTGTTATTACGTCCACCGTTGGACAAGAAGCGGACATGGACCATTAGCATCGGTTGACTGACTAGAACCGGAAACCGGAAGAACAAGGCTCTCGCTCACAACCATTATGTGTGCGCCGGTCGAAAGTTCGCTCACAAAGAATGAACGAACCAATTCACTGCTGATTACCAATTAGTACTGTTCAGTGTTGAAAACCATTGATCTATTCAATCAACATTTTACTCAGGTGAGCACAACCCCATCGAGTTCAGCATACTGACCATCAAACATCAAAAGTTGGTGATCGGTTGGACTGTGAAAGGCTACCTAATTGACCATAACTTCAACAGCGGATTCAAGAGTGAGCTACACAACAACTGTACGGACCTCCCCCTGATACAAAGTGATGGCAGTACAACTGTTATCTGGTTAACTGGAGTGAATGCGTTGATCTTTCTAGATCATACCGTCATTAGCTTCAGTCACGATGACACATTGTGATACCATTCACCAACTATATTCTCCCGCCAGAAGTGACGGGTATTTCGAATCGAAAATACTTGGATTGACTGATACAGCCCCGCACGAAAATGCATATCACCTCACAACCAATTATCTTTATAAAGAAAAATCCATACCGGATACGTCGGTCCTTTTTTATCCAACTATGTGCACTACTCGGTATATGACGTGCATTCAAGCTGAATGGTGTCAGATACGACAGGTTCTTGCAGGACCTAATCAATTGAAGACTGAGTAGTGTTCAGCATAGTTCCCATAGGCGACTGATTCCTAGACGAGAAAATGAATTCTTGAAGTGCAGGGACTCGAGAACGAAAGCCGTCTTCTTTTGGTGTCACGTACAAGCAGATTGTCATACGTTAACTGAGCCTTACCATTTGGTTGGCCTATAGACGTCTGATCTGTTGACACGGTCACATAATACAAGTTTGTCTACTCGATCCGAGTTTAATTTCCGTTCATAAGCCATGAGATTCATGTTAGAAAATGATAGTCCTTTTTACATATTCGCCAAATGAAGCACGGATCAGCTGACGGATGTTTAAGACTAATCAAGTCATAACTGATTCAGTTGGAACCCCACGATTTCTGCAAACACTTTTAGGGTAAACTTCACATCGGCGTTGATTATTTTTACATATGAGGTGATAGAAGGCTGTAAACAAAGGTGCTGGTTTCCTTGAAGTATGGTAAGTGCTGAATGAATTTATAGGCTAAATATGATTAGTAATCACTAAAGCAGGATTTACGACTGGAAGGTTAGTTATACGCCTGCATTTCTGTAGGCCGCCTTCCGGTTATTACATCAATTTGGTCGATTACTTTAATATCTACTCATAACTATAAAATGTCCGAAATGAGGTATCCTTATTTATCTGAACCCAACTGCCCAGAGTTTCTAATTTCTACGGTGTGAAGGGGAGAGACAGAGGTTTGGACGGCATACTGAGAATTCTGCAGCGTTTTACGCTGATGGCCACTGAATGGCAGCCTCGTACTAATCTCCTCTTTGGAAAAACTGAACCCCGCTCCTGTGCATGAGGTTTGGTCGTGGTGTATGAGTAAATTGTATGGACGTTAGTAAGACTGAATCGCAGTTTTGATGTATGAAAACTGGGTGAATAACGTAACCTGACCGTGTGATATGACAGCTTACATAGTCTGATTTATTTGTTGAAATCTACTGAGAGAACCGAAGGTTTTTTCAACCATGTTTTCTCGTTGACAAATACACCTTAAGACATCCAATCAACAAATTGAGGAGATCGTGGCTATGGTCCGTGGGAAGCTGTCTAAACAGAACCGAACCACTCTTCAGGCCCTCATTGTCCTGGATGTACACGCTCGTGATGTACTGGCCGAACTTATCCAGGTCAAATGTCAGTCGAACACGGACTTCTCGTGGCTCAGTCAACTGCGTTATTACTGGGAGGACAAAAATTTGATTACTCGAATGATCAACTCTCAGTTGAAGTAAGTGATCTTCTGACTGCTGTGGTTTACTGACCAAGTGGCGCGTACTCGCTTGTGATTAGCTAAGGAATTCACAAAAAATATATACAAGTCATCATCATCAAAAGCATCAATACCTCGATGGTTTCCGTTGTTGCTTAACTTTCACACATTCATGCAAAAAAGGGCAAGCCCTAAGCAAGGTGAAAAGAAAGGGGAGGGAGATGAACTTATGCACTTGTGCCTGTAACCAAGCCTTCATCATCAACTTGTCCACAGCTTGCAAACAGACAACTGACTTATAATTGGACGTAAAATGTAAGCAGGTTGTCCCTTACAAAATTGGTAAGCGAATAAGGACATGTAAATTATTTTAATGGGATGAATTTTGAATAAGTTAGTACATATTATGTTTTATGTTCAAGTTGTGGTCTCTCCTTGATGGTCCATTCGCATGTGTTCCCTCCCTTGCATTTCATAATTAGCTACGGTTATGAATATTTGGGCAACACAGGGCGCTTAGTCATCACACCACTAACCGATCGATGCTATCGTACACTGTTCGGTGCATTACATTTGCATTTGGGTGGCGCTCCCGAAGGCCCCGCTGGAACAGGCAAGACAGAGACGACCAAAGATTTGGCTAAAGCTGTAGCTAAGCAATGCGTCGTGTTCAACTGTTCTGACGGGTTGGATTACATTGCTTTGGGGAAATTCTTTAAGGTCAGTCGACTTTATGTTGCATTTGATTTTATCGGGTGTACACAATCCTGGCATGAATTTTCACGTTCTGCGTTGATATTCTGACACTTGTTTAACAAAACAAATGTCTGTTCATAACTTCCTTCTTAGGAGCAATACACAACACGATGTCAATCAGTCCTGGATGTATTTCATGGAGTTGTTCAAGATTGCATGAGTATTATTGCATCCGCTTATTAAAACGACTCTAGAAGAATTTAGTTCAGCTCCATGCCAACACCTATTACTATTGTAATCATCAAGCTGTCATTATTGTTATCATAGTGTTGCTTTGCTTAATAATTAACGATCACCGAAACAAACATCTGTGGAGTACTGCAGTATGCTGAATAGACGGTACAGACAATTATTTTGCCAGAATCAGAAATGGTTCCTTGCCCGGTAGATTTCTCCGATTTGGTTATAAAACCCTGTCCCAGTCGTTAAGCTGAATTTTATAACTCTTTCAATGGTTACCTTTCAATTATATGTTGTTCATCTTCACTAAGACTAGGTCTCTGTAGACTTGCGATACGTCACCTGAATTGTCCGCGAGAGATCACTGACACTGTAGGTTTAATCTCGAATTAATTCTGAGAGACCTTTAAGGAACTATCTCATCAACACTTGCTACCTTGATTTTTGGTGCATTATGAATAGAGTCATGTTAAACAACACCTTGAAAGAAATAACGAACACCTAAAAATATACGCCTAGTCAAGGATGTCGCATTGAATGCTGGTAATTGGTTGGATTGTCAACTGCAGTCGGTAATGTTTGCGTTGCACCAACCTACTCAAACTTCGACGGATCTTCCGGACAACCTTCACAATAACGCTCGTCAGGTTTTCCATAATCACCCGTGTGGTTCTCATTTTATTATGGTCAATTATGATACCGACTGCATCAGCTGCGCCCCATAAGTCCTGCAAAATACCACTATAACTTTCTACTCTACAAGTGGTTGTGGTCGCTCATGCGACGGTACTAACTGTCTATCCTCCAAAGAAGGCTGGTCAGGAAAACTACTTAGTCCGAACGAAATGCATAATTGTACCATAGTTTCTCCCTAAAACTTCACGTCAACCTTTTCCTAATTGACTTCAAACATGCATCATCAGCAGCAGCAGCAGCACCAAAGGTAACACAACATATCAGATATGCACAACCGGTTTCTCTTAGGGAACGTTCAACTTAACGCATCCGTTTGCTCATTCGTTCAGTCTCGCAAATCATGCTCTTACAGATGTTGATAGATTAGCTCCCAGTGTTTGGTTACTACTGACGGGCGCTACTACGTAGTATGAAAGATAAATTTGCACATAAACCCGCGGACAAAACGTTGGACGGAGTGGTTTTCATCGGTTAAGCCACAAGGTTTGTATGCGCACATTTATTACTGTTAGACAATACAAACTATCTGGGCAAGTTAACACTTACTAATCGTCTCAAAGCTGACTTCACGCTTTGAATTGAATGCGCTTTTCCACACACACACATACATTCAACCGTCTTTCATTACTGGTCATTTAGATTGTGTAGTTAACACAGTTTACCGTTCGCTTTATCGGGTGTCGCGGAAACTCATCGTGACTGTCTTCCCTCCGGTTGACTGTGCACCGTATCCGGAGCATCACACACAATATAACAAAGAGCGTAACTACGTACTTTGTATGAATTCGTTTTCATAAGGGCAGATCTGCCACGAGACGTCCTAAACTCCTGTACAGGGCCTCACCTGTCAGTGAGAGCGATAGCATGGTGAAATGTTCGTACGTTCTCTTCGGACGATTTTGATAACAAGAGTGTTGATAACATATCTTTGCAGCACTCCCATTGTAAATTGTGTCATTAACGTTATGACCTAAAAATATTAGATACCTCTTTTCACTTGACCCGAAAACAACCTACATATCGGAATGTTCATATCATCGTTGATTTGTTGACCTCCGGCTATCCATATGCAAACCCTTCCATCCAAGTTCCTATGAGCAAATCATGATTTCTGGTGATGCGAGGTCCATGGCACAGTGGTCAACGCGGTTGCCTCATGAAAGCGTTGCAGGAGTTTTAATTCCGGTCTTGGCAAGGATATGCACTACTGACTAGCTCTAGTGAGGGCAAAACTCGAGTCTAGTGCTTCTTTTTGACAAGGGCCTATTGGAAAGTCTATGGGAACGCGGTAGCTGCGATCAACTGTAGGTGATATTCAATTTGTGATCATGATTTATTGGCCAACCTTCCGTAAAACGATTAGACTGAATGAACGTATCGATAAAAAGTCAACCAGTGATCAGCGGGAAGTTACGGTCAATCAGGGTCGACAACGCGAGCAAACTGGTATGTCAACGCAGTGACGAATTCGGATGGCACACTGGCATAGCATCGGATTTTGTTCCAACAAGTATCGGAGTAAAACAAGTTGTTTAGGTGAGTCACGCGTTAAAACAAACGAGCCACAAATGGAGCCGAACCGATCAGTGAGAAAGCCGGGACGTCGGCACCAATTGTACTTCTTTGTTTTACTCATGCATCGTCTACAAAATAACCACTAGAAACTCAATGAGACTGTGATTTGCTTGCTACCGCAAGCTTTGCTTCTGATTTCGTTCCGGATGGTAGCGGTTTTTCAACATCTTTCATATTCCGACCGTTCGCTAAATTTTGTCCTTGACAATCAGCCTACCGGGGTGGGTGGAATTGTACGGAGTTGAGCTAATTGATGACGAGGTGAATGAACTTTATGCAACAAAGGCCTCGTGAACGAACTCTGTCACCAAATGAGTAATCAAAACGATAAATTGTTTCGCTCACCTGTACGTATATTTGGCTGTTGCGCATGCTTAAGTGCGGTGGATTGCGAACGACAGCCATGCTTTTCTTATATTGAATCTGTATTGGTTAGCTATTTCCAAAGGCCTTCACCAGTTCTTCGGTTCAGTGGTTTGCCTTGATTGAATTGGTGACACGCTTAGAAAATAGGATATAACGCACACAGAGACAGAACCTATTTCAAATAAATTAACTAAGGTAATTTTCTGGCAGCGGATACGGACAACATGCTTACTTGTTCACGAAAAATAGAACGTAATAGTCAGATCTATAAAAGCAAAATACACGTAGAATTCGCCAACACTTTTTGGGTCTGTCGAGTTCGAAAAAACTCGCGAACACTCAAAGCTGTAGCATGGTCACTGCCCTGCTCTCTAAACAAAGAATGTCCTCCGATTGTGAAACGTGAACCAGATTGATTTTAGTGTTCCTTAACTGTGCTGAAACATATTTCATGTATTTTCTCAGAAAACATCAGTCATCCCAGTTCATTCAAGAAAACCATTGCAGATCCCCCCGGTGAGGACACCTGTAACTGGTCTCTAAAGAATTTCTACTGCATGTTGGTTTTCCAGTATCAACAAAACATTTGAGCAGCAAACGAGCCAGTAACTGATGAGGTGTTGCGGCTGTAGTCAAGATTCTCCGTGCGTCAAATAGATGACCTGTTCTCTATAGAAACTCCATTGACTCTACTGTTAAATTTATTTAGGGTTTAGCATCATGTGGAGCCTGGTCTTGCTTCGATGAGTTCAACCGCATCGATCTCGAAGTGCTGTCGGTGGTCGCCCAGCAGATTTTGACCATTCAACGAGCCATCAATGCCAAACAAGCGCGCCTCGTGTTTGAGGGCACCGACATTAAGTTGGATCCAACTTGTGCAGTGTTTATCACTATGAATCCAGGCTACGCGGGTCGATCGGAACTTCCGGACAATTTGAAAGTGAGTGGATGATCTTTGTTATTAATTCGCTTGGTGACCGTGAAGACTGAGTGTATGAAATTAACTAATCAAACGTTCTGTTTGTCTTCAGGCTCTTTTCCGTGCCGTGGCTATGATGGTGCCCGACTATGCTATGATTGCGGAAATCTCACTGTACTCATGTGGATTTGTAAATGCTCGTCCTCTGGCCGTGAAAATTGTGGCCACTTACAGATTATGCTCCGAGCAGTTATCTAGTCAAGCTCATTACGATTATGGTATGCGTGCGGTGAAGTCTGTACTAACCGCTGCCGGTAATCTCAAGGTAAGAAGCACTAGTGTTTCTTAGATGTGGTTCCCAATATTTACCAAACCCATCTTCATACGTGAATCTCAATAAATAACACATCAATTGACTATCCACCCAACTCACCCCAACTGTTCGATATAAAAAAAACCGTTTCATGTTATTGTAAATTTGGTACTGATGAGTCAATACGAAATGCTTGCATCTACCAGTTTTCGTGTTCTAATGGTGTTGTTCAAACTTCTGAAGGGAATGAACTGTTTCAAAATGACCATTGTTGATACTGTATTGAATTATCAGCTTGATATTCCTATTTGTGAAGTAAACGAAACTCAAAACAAGCGGTGATTGTCAATAAAATATCTCACTAGTAACCATACTCTGCCTCTAAAGTTATACGGTTTTAACACTTACACAAGCACATACACAGTGGTGTAAATGAATAACACAATGACGGCGTAAAACGTGACAAGCTGACTGAACAATTTGACTAAACAAAAGATTCTTTGAAACTTAGAAATCGGTATAAAGTATCTGTCATCTGTTTAAATGTCCGACTGTCTATTAAGTGATCTTTTGTTTTTCAGCGCAAATTCTGGTCCAATTATGATTCATTTTGTTAAAACTCGTTCATTCTAAGTCGACGAATAACAACTTATTTTTCTTGCTATTTTCACCTTTGCTGGTCTTAGTTTGTTCAATTTGCACTGTATTACGGTTTATTTCAGAGGAATCACATTTGAGCTCACGTGAACGGATACAGTAATGAGTTTGTGCACAGCAGTCTTTTTTGCTTACCACCGTAACAACTTGGTTCAAACCCGTATTACAGTGGTATTGTGCATGAGCTGAATTCTAGAGTATATTTTGTGTATCGGTGCCGAGTAGTTACAAGTTGAAACGACTTGACAGTAGGCTTGCAGACGTTGGCATAGCTATCTCTTTCCTTCTGAGTGGTGATGCGACTGCCAGTACGAAAGAGAGTCTTCGTCTGAAAAATTCTGGATTTTATTAAATGTGTGCTTCCATTCGGTGGTTACCATTCTTGACATCACTAACTGTCTATTTCCTAATTTTCCCACAGTTGAAATATCCCAACGAAGACGAAGATGTGTTGATGCTTCGCTCAATTATTGATGTGAATTTGCCGAAATTCTTGAACCACGATTTACCGTTGTTCAACGGTATCACTTCCGACTTGTTTCCCGGAGTCGAACGACCATCACCGGATTACGAGATTCTTAATGCGGCGATCAAGAGTAATTGTGAACGCACCAACATGCAAAACACTGAATTTTTTGTGGAAAAGATCCAGCAAATCTACGAAATGATGATCGTTCGACATGGATTTATGATTGTTGGTGATCCTTTCGGTGGGAAAACCAGTGCCTACCGAATGTTAGCTCTAGCCCTGGGTGAAATTTGTGAAAAAGTGAGTCTCTGAACTGATTTATTTGTCGTAGTCTATCGGTAGATATCGGTGGGCTCTTGGTTATGATTGTGACTCTTTTGTTAAAAAATGTTATTGTCACACTTGTCCACGAGTAGATGTGTTTCAGCCTAAAACAGGTAATCGTGAGAACATTTACTCACTAATGTTGTTACTGTACTTTCATACAAATCCGCCCTCACGTACGATAATACTAACTCATATGGATAGCCTTTCAATATGAACCCGATGACTTTTATGGTACATAATCTTTTGAAGAAATGCCAACTAGAAGCCATAAACTGAATGAAATGAATACAGCTGAGAGGTAAATGCTCATTTACACTTGTTTCTTGTACAAACCGGATATTGTCTGTACTATGCAACGATGAAATCATCAGTGTACTTTCCAGACGGCTAGACATCGTTGACGGTTACCCGTTATCACACATAATTCACTACCTTGGATAATGTTTCACTCGCAAATAGAATTTGTTCATAAGTCTTGATACAAAAAGATCCTGATATCGGTATTTTTCAACCTTGTTTTAATTTCATGTTGACCCAGAGAGTGCGGTCGGTTCGTATTTTTAATGCTAAATAGCTGATTGAAAGACATGGTTGATTACAAACTGTCACACGGTTTTGATGTATAGGTGTGTACACAGACTGCTTAGAAGGTGGCATAGCACAATGTGAAGTTACGTGTTTTGGGCTAGCATTGAACATGAACATCTTGAAATTAGACTAGCTGGTTACACATTTTTATTACACCAATGAATGTTTTACACTTCTTTGCATGAGTGCAAATAATATTGATGTTGTGAACGATTGAGTTACGAGTTGTGTAATGCCTATACGGATAAGCGTTTCGCTAATGTGTTCTATCACATGTTCATTGTAACTTTAAAAAAAACAGGCACTATCTAGGTAACTATCAATTGGCTTACCATCAACAACGTGGTCCTAACAGTTTTAAACATTGTTGTCACTGTGGTCGCACAGCAAATGGAAATTATCACACATCCATATTGGCATACACGTACAGAACTTAGTGGAGACATGACTATAGTACTCACATACAAAACCATGTTATACTTTATGACACAAAAACTTAAATACTGTTTATGTGTATAAGACAAAAACGACTTACAACAACTTAATCATAAATGCCCTCGTTTATCTTCCCAAGTTCAAAAATTTCATCTTATTCGTAATCTTTACGACCCGTGTAATCTGATAATGTAAGTGATTTCTAGCCGGGTAAACAGATTAAACATGAACAACAACCGATTCGTTTGTTTTATTTCAACTTGTTATCCGAAACAACAGGGGCTTATGGAAGAGAACAAAGTTCAGTATACGGTTATCAATCCAAAAGCGATCACTATGGGTCAGCTGTATGGTCAGTTCGATCCGGTTTCACACGAATGGTCCGATGGCATTCTGGCAGTATCCTATCGAGCATTTGCCACCTCAACCACACCAGATCGTAAGTGGCTTCTTTTTGACGGCCCGGTGGATGCAGTTTGGATCGAGAATATGAACACCGTGTTGGACGATAACAAGAAGTTGTGTCTTATGTCTGGCGAGATTATTCAACTGGCTCCGACCACCAATTTGATTTTTGAACCAATGGATTTGGAGGCTGCATCACCGGCCACCGTGTCACGTTGTGGTATGATCTACATGGAACCGGCTAGTCTAGGATGGCGACCGTTGTTCCGAAGCTGGTTAAACAAACTCCCACCAGCAGTTAAAAGTGAACATAAAGGTGTGTTGGAAGATATGTTTGAACGTTTCGTAGATGCCGGAATCGCCATGGTTCGAAAAGGAGGTGGTAAGGTGAGCTATGGAGAGATGCTATTTAACGGTCCAAATGTTTGTCTAAGTATGTTTATGTGGGAGAATTGTCGTGTGCACCTACTGGGTCAGTTTGTCATCTGTTGACTGTTGTAGATCATATAACTGTCAAATACTATCGGCTACTACTAACTCATGGGTGTATGCCTGTCACCCGGTGGCAAGCACTGACATCCGTAGATCAGACGAAATGATAAAAACACAAAGGGTTGCTTGGTAAAATTGAGGCTTCTGCATAAAGGACATATACATAAATCGTTGATAACACAGTAAGCTTCCTAATGCATACGTTCAGGCCAATCGTCTTCGATGGGTACTGTAGTCAAGTTGAGTGAAGCCGTGTGCATTCAACGGGCGAATAATCGACGTGTCCTTTATAGAAATTGATCCGTGCCTTAAGTTATATGGAACGAACTACAACAAACGGTGACGCACCTAAGGCAGTACGAATTCAAACTGGCTCTGATGATGCAAGCAGTTGGCGGGGAGGACAGAACTCCCAATTAGAATAGTTGATAATCAAACCTACCCAAGGCTGAGTAGTACTGTGCTCTGTACCACGGAAAAGTGTTTTATACTGTACACAGGACCAGATCAGTCCGCTACGACGGTGATATATCCCATGGACAAACGGGAAGTGTATTTCGGAATCTGCAGTGTTATTTAGATCAGCTTTTAGCGAACATTCTGTTGCTAAACCGGTCTGCAACGACATCAACGTAAACAAGGCTCTCATGGGGCCGTCGGCGAATGCCATTAAAACTCGACAACAGTTTAGTGAAATGAATGTCAAAAAACGGTTCAAACAATAAAAGCAGATAAGCAGATTTAGCTCGTTTATTCGTAGAATGCAATCGTATTTTACAAATCAAAACATCTTAGTCTGCTTGCCTGCGGGCAAAAATGTACACATAAAACCAAACTAATATCTTTTCCCGGAAAACAAATATGTTATAGAATCTGCTCTGCGTTTCACTTCAGAGGTCAGCTGGGTACCACTAGAACTTAACACCCCGAGATCAATTCAAACTGATAACGACCGCAAACAGCTCGGTAATGTTTCTATAATAGAAAATACATGATTATCAGCAAATACATAAGAGTAGACATATGGAATCAATATTAAATGTCACATACGTTCGAAATGGTACGTCCCGAGAGGGTTTTCGACCGTCAGTGGTCGAGCATAAGCAGAAAATGTCCAAATTCAAGATGGCGGCCAAAGCGACCTTCACATGGACACAATTATGTCGTGAAGCATACTACTCACAAAGGGGGGAGTAGGTAGTTAGTAAAGAGTAAGTCCAAAACGATTGTTAAATATGTCAACAAGAGATGTCCGCCTGACTTGGTGTAAACAGTGAATTCACTGATATGTACGGCTACCAAATATTGAAATTAATTCACTAACTTCTCCCGTCCTAATTCGAGTATGCCATTGTTATAAGTGGTGGGATTCCAGCCCTAGCCATTGTGGAAAACTTATTTGAGACTGACCACCGAAGTTAGATATGAAATCAAGCCATCAGATCAAATGGAGTTCCTGCAAAGCTATATTGTATCTGGAAAGTGAATTTTTCAGTCGTTTTTATTCATTCGGTGGCAGTACAGATGTACCAGTTGTGCTGATTAACTGAATTTGTGAGAAAAAGCTGAAGAAGGTGGAATAAACTGCTTTAAGTTGTGGACGAAGGCCTTTTTTTACTTCACTAACAAAGGTAGCCAGACAAATAAAGAAGAACTGATTTTCATTGTGCAAACGTTCGTACACAAAATAGCTAAAAACGTGCTGGTTCTGTTTGCACAAAATGCACTGTATAAATACGATACGATGTTAGTGAGAACAACAAGAGTAGTCTGTGTGAACCTTTGTCACAAACTGCAGAATATTTAGAAGGAAATTTAACCTGGCCAGATAAAAAGGGGTTATGATATTTAGACATTCAGCTGACTGAATCTCGTGTATGCCTTTGTTGTCTTTGATAAGGAAGTTGCAAACACAGTGGAAGAACAACACAAAAACTTTTGCCGTTTTATCTTGCCAACACATTTGTCACAGGTGAGCTCAACTGGATTTAGAACCATACTTTTGTCTTTAGCTGTTGTTACTAACTCTGCGCTTGTTTTCTGACTAGACGTGTTTTCTTCATAGTATGGCGGATAAGCATCGCTGTTGACCACTTATGTATTGCTATATATGATGATTATTAGAAGCTTTGAGCTTTGAGGCTTGATGCTATCATCTTGCGGGAGTCACTTACTCATCCAGTGGCCCGAGGCAAGAAACAGATCAGAAGAACGCCATAGCTTGTACAGTCAGTCCCGAATCAGATGAACATACCGTTGTAGTCCTAAGAAGCAACAGGTCATCAGTACTGGTTTTGTTCGGATGCTCAATACCAAGAGTACATGTTTAACAACGATTACCCCTTAACTGTTCAGTTCATGCTTCAGTGTTTTCGAGATCCACCTTCTGGAACATCTAACTTTCACCCCATCCCCCTTATAAGTTACCACAACTGAATCAACTTAGTTGAGCTCGAACATCTGTGCTAGAACCGTGAACACATGTAATCGGGTTACCTATCTGCACGATTCAACTCCGACCATGTGAAAAGTGCAGAGTTTGATCACCACCCCGGCAATTCAGTCTCCGCTCGATAAGGTGAATACGGAGTCACGTGATTAATGTTAACTGAGGTTGTCAGGACAATGGGTCTGTGTGACAAGTGTCCCAGAGATGGCTGTTTGGACAAAACAGTAAGAAGACGAACACTGGTAGATGCTAGCATTTCGCATTGGCTCGTCAGTACCAAATAACCGATAACATGGGAACCTTTTATTTTAATGTCTACAATACTTCCGGGGGGTATGAACAAAGGAACCAACAATAACAAAAACGTCCAGTCGTGTGATCTGAATGACACTCACTACAACTTAGGACCATGGCAGCCTCAGGTTCACAAATAATTGTTTTTGTACACACAATACAGGTTTGAGCCGGTTTATCGCGACTGCTTCAGCAAATTTCAGGAACTGTGGGTTGTGTTGGCGTACTATGATGTGGTGAAGGTTGAGGTCAGGTCCACGTTGTGGCCAGTTGACAGGATGTGCCGTCCGATCGACGAAGCTGGGGGCTTACGATTCTCTGTGACTACAGTGTCCGGTTTTGAGACCCGTTTGTGAACCCATTTAGGTACATGTTCCTTCATCTTTGAGATCAATGATCTATCGGTTTTGCCTATGTAAGCTTCTCCGCAGTTACATGAGAATTGGTAAACACAGTGTGATTTGGCGCCAATAGGTTGGTCTCCTTTGATTGTAGGTACAGGTAACTTGCGAGTCTAATTAAATTTCTGTTTGTATCTAAAGTTCCATATACGATTAGCTATCATTTCTTTTCAACCTGGAATTGGTCATTTTTGAGTCGGCCATATGTGTAGATAACAAACGAACACGGAGCATCTCAGTGATGTATTTGATGATAGAGGTTTGAAAATATTACAGTCGTGTTTGGGTTGTAAGAAACCTTTAGCTCAATCCTTACTGGTTTGTGCAGCAGCTTCTCAAATCCACAGTTAGTCACATTACCAAGGTATCGCTGTCGGTAGTAGGCGCCTGTGTATAGTTGTTCGGACATTTTTCAACCTGACTCTCATCAGGGGCCTGTCTCCATTTTGCTTCACGGCTGCTACGCGGATCAACCACATGTGTTTGCCGGACGTAGCCTGTACATTATAAGCCTTATTCCAAAAAAAAACAGAATGAAATAATATTTTAACGCGTAGAAATATTTGTAAAAATGTTTGTTCCCCATCTCCACATTCACTTGGGACAGATTTATGCTTATCGTCAGGCTCTACACAATAGTAACAAAAAAGACGAGATTTGGGGACGATCCTTTAACCATACATCAGTTTTTTTTAAAAAAAATGTCCCGGCTTTCCTTATAATGCACACTTTATAGAAGCTATCTGATGACAGTGGCTTGCGAATCTTTCTTTCCAAGACAGTTACTCTGTGTTGTGAAGACACTTTCAGGTAGTGTTATAGAACGCTACGCGTTGCATTTATTTTGCTCGTTCAACAATATCTCCAATTCACATTGTCATTTCAGTACTGTACACTACTACAGACTGTGATTGCTTCATATTTTCATATAGACATTAGGCCACAAACGCAAAATTCAGATGAGCTTTATCACTAAATCTCGCTCATACCCTCGTGATACGACACCCCTAACATTCACGTTTCAGTCACCGATTTCTTAATCCTGTTGTTTTAGTAACTGAAAAATGTTCCAACTAGTAAATCTATCCTTCCAAGTACAGATTACTTGTATCAGAGTGAGTAGTAATGTTGTAATCCTAGAACGCGGATGGCACAAGGGTTGTCTACTCGACAAAGCAACACATGGGTTAAGCGTTTAAACAAGACCAGACACAAAACCACTCATTTGCACGCGCTATTCGGCCCCAGACCGTCTCGGCTGCCACAGACGTCAATACTCAGTTCTTTTAAGTAGCAGGGATCATTATGGGCGATGATGCGCTCTGATGTTCCCTCCTGCATCTTTCCTGCAGCTTGTACGATGTCAAAATATATGTTCTGGTCCCACTACTGAATAGCACCGGTATGAGCAGTATACTGTGATCGTTCATCTTCACTGCAGTAGTTGATAGATGTTCAACCAAAGATGTAAACTGATTTGACAGACTGACGAAATATGAAAATGATAGACTATGGACACATTAGATTACCAAGTTGTGAAAAGTGTATAGGAGAAATTTTAGGACTTAAACCGGATGTCACTCAAGATTTGACGGGTGTTCTTTTGAAAGTGGTTGTCCAAGAAATATGTGTAGCATATCTTTTAGGAGTAACAAAAAGCCGATCCTAAGTTTCATAAACGTTACAGATTGTCGATCTCTGTGCGAACATGTCAATGAGGTTTAAATGATAGCAGCTTAAGTTGTTAGTTAGAAATATTGAGTCCTTTTGAGCTATTTGGATAGAACAGTCAAAAGACACAAATTACAATATGAATTCATTTCGCACACTCACGCGAAAGTGTGACTAAGATGAAAGCAAAAACAACAAGGCTTAAATGAAACAAATCGAGCTGGATCAGGATTGGGATTCACGGCTAAAGCCACGGTAAGTCATTTGTTTTTGTGCGCATAGGACCGGCTGCCAACGTCTGATTAGCAATGTTTCCATACACACGTGTACGACAGATCACTTAAGTTGGTCTTCAGTCAACTGTCATTGTCCTTTAATGTGGGAACCAAAATATCTGAACATACGGATAATGTTCTGTAAATGAAGAAATCGCCTGTAAACAAACGTTAAAATCTACACACGAACCGTATCCTTTGGAGCAGCAAAAATAGCTCGGTTAACCTTATCGTAAGCTTGGCAGAGAGAGAATGACCTGAGTAATATATAATGAAAAAATGTGAGCAGACAGGTTTAACCGTGAACCGTCAACAAACACTGAAATAACAGCGCTTTCTGTTATCTGAGCCCTTCGTGGGTCATCATGCGATATCGTCCATTTAGTCAAAACGAAGAGAGAACATACGTCGGAAAACTTTAACACTTCGATTTACTCTCATCACTCGTTAACCTAAAACCAGCCAATTTGATGCAAGCACCATACAGCAACAAGTGAACGAATCAATTAAATCGTTTTGACCTTTCGCGCGCTAGTAATGCAGTCGCTTCCATGTGTACCTTCTGTGCATACAAAATTGGCCGATGTCTAGCGATACATGTCCTCTCTTTGTTGATACGAGGAAATTTCAAAAGTGAAATGGGCATCAGCTAGCTAGGGCCTTGATTAAGCTGTACTGCTGGCTTATGCTGCAAGTATACTGGTGATCTACATACCTTTCCCATTTAGAATGTGTCGATGATTTTGTAATGTTTCGATATCACTGTAAGAAGTCTCAACTGGGGTGTGTAAGTCCCAACGGCGAACGGCGTCGAATTGCTAATATGTGCATGGGTAGTTTGGCAGATACTGGGATGGGTTATCTGTTACAAGGTGGGATAACAAGGGACCGTCGATGCAAAGTAAACGAAGCTCACTCGGCTGGCCCCAGTTACCAGGTTGACGCGGGCTCTGGCTAATATGCACGCGATGAGCACATAGCATGTGGGTGTTCGTACGGCACAGAACGCACAAGGACATCTTTCATAAACTGGTCTTTTGTCTGTGGGTACATGAGCGATCCATTCAGATTGGCGCAAGCTTCGGTCGTCGTCGTCGGCGTCCGAACGGCTGGATAGATCGGGCAAGCCCTCTCTGAGATAGCCGAATGATAACCATCCCAGTAACAGGGCGAAGACGGCCGTGACAACCGAAAGCAGGGCCGAAACAGTTAGAGTAATCGATCGATTGCGGTCTCCACGCCTGGGCGAATATCTTCCGGAGTAAGTGGTAAACAACTGCAATTTCACTCTGGCTTTGAGTAGTCCAGTCCTGGCTCAGGCTAGCCAAACCTCTTCGTGTAAGTGGCGTAGGGACATGCTGACTACTGCGCTAACAGAACAGTATCACTAAGGACAGACTACTCACAGTTAACTGCATTTTAGTGCTATGGTTTGTCAAGATAAACGTGGATACTGGGAGTACCTGACTAAATATGGAAATGTTTTAAGTGACATCTTATAGTGAACCAGGCAAACAATTCACAATAGCAACCGTCTGCTGGATTCACATCTTCTATCAGCTTCATTTCACCACTACTTCTTGAAAAGTATCTGCTGAACTATTGAACTAACTACCAGTCATCGTCATCACCATTGACAGCAATACATCGGTCGCTCTCACTGATGCTTAAGCGACATGAAACCATGAAGAAAAAACAAGCCCTGCACAGAAATAGAGAAAAAACAGAACGTGAGGAGACCTGACTGAAAATAGCTACATCTGTGCTCAATGAACATCAAGGTGCCTGCAACTTGCAAGTAAACAACCGACCTATAAGTGAACATAAAGCATAACCAACAAGACAGCCTCTTAGCGACTCTCATAGGGGGCAAATTAGCGAAACAACAACAACATTCACACCACTGAGTTCGATTAGTCGCTGGTGTATTCGTATACGTATGCTATCAACAGTAAGCCTTACAGGCTGTAACAACGGTAGAAGGAACACGAGAGTCAGTAGTAGTACAAACCATATTGTCCTATTTGCAAACGGTAGTCATTCTGAAGTGTGTGAACGAATGAGTCGTTGGTCGTTGAAGGTGCGACCAATCCGAACGCAGCTTCAGTCCTAACACAAGCGTGGGACACACAGGCGGCCTGGACGCGTATACAACAGTCGCCATCCCGCCTAACGTATCCAGCCACCAACTCTGTGATTTGTAAAGTCCCCAGTCGGAAAAACGAACTCGGTTTACAGCGGCCGACCCCTTCGCGAACAACTTCACTTATCTATGCCAGGTTGTCATCTGCCCACTTCGAGGCTTACAATAGTCGGCTGCAGCGTCGGTAAATGGTGTTCAGTGTGGTCAACGACTAGCTGACGTCCTTAGTACATGAACCAACTATCTAAGTCTGTGAAAGTGTAAGGATTGAACTGAAAGACTCGTTAGACAGTCACCGTCAAATATCAACTTCCTAACCTCTTCGTTACTTACTTCACGCCACCCGATGCGAACGACCGAACGCAGATATCGGTGGTCAAATACTTGGAGACCGTTAGAGTTTTCTACCATGAGCGGCCAATTTACGCCGCCGTAAGTTAATACAGCCCCTCGATGTCGCCTTATATACGACCATTGTGTCTTAAAGGTATGCCGCACTGTCTTTAGAGGTATCCTAGATTAACGAATACCATCCCAGCCTTTGAGGTACGCACTACTACTTAATTCTGTACGTCTCCACCGCCGTCTCTGCTGCTGATGCAACCTCCCGAGTAAACAACCTGGTCAACAACCGGCATAACTTCACCACCCAATATTAAATCTACGTAACTACAGCAGCCTTGCAGAGGCGCTTTGCACTTCGAGGCTGTAAAGCGGATTCCGAAATGTTCAACTGAGTGTGAAATAGCTTCTGGCATTGTTTTTGCGTCATGAAAATTGTCGCCAACAGTTCATACCTGTACATGTTGGTACTGTCCTGAATGGCATAGGACTCCGTCTCATAAGCCCATAGTTCCTTCATATTTTTCTTACACAATCCTATAACCCTAAGCCCATATCACAATCAATCCAGTAATGTTATGTATTCACCCACTCAGTCCAAATATAGAAATTCGTTGGTATTTGCCTTTCGGTGCCGATCGCCCACTCGATAAAGGATGAGTGCTCCTTATTCATCAGTCTATCATCTATCTTTTGCTTCTTCGGGTATTTTTCATTTGTTTATTCCACTGTTAACTAAATGTGGTAGGCGAGAAAGTATATTGGTCAGTTTCGGAGCAAACTCGCCACTTTTTTTGTCAAGTCATACCAATCACGCTATATGCTCCTTCCCCGAGAGATGAATTGTCTTTTGTTCACCTACTCATAGCTTCAGCAACCTAATGATAATAGTTATGGACCAAGTGGTAAAGCTATGTGACAGTCACAATGCAAGCCGTTGAGAGAGAAAAATCAGTGATTCATTTTTGTGCTTATGGTTTAAACGACTAATGACTGTCAGGTGTGGCTTTTTGGCATCAGTGTACTGTTAACAGTATCTACCGGAAAATTGAACTAACCACCTGTTCCAGTTCGATTTGGGCTATTCCCAAATTATCCCCCTTGTTGACCTGTTCTACCAATGTTTTGTGAACAGCACTACGCATGTGAAACACGTTTACCATGTTGTTGTCCAAACTGACATTGAACCTAGTCACATAAGTCTAGTAAACCCAACGTGTTACGATATAGTATTCACTATATCGTCAGATGTTTAAAGCCCAAATGTAAAGCAAAAGTGGGAGTTTATTCGATTCAAAATAATTTGCGGTTTTTTCTTGATTTGACCTTTCCAGAAAGCTTTGATTATGCTATGTTACCGAATAAACTTACGATGTAAATTCGTCAGTCAGATGCAGTTTATACAGTAGACAGCATGGATACATGTGGTTGTAACCAGTTTGAAAATATTAGGCGTGTGAGTCACTTGAAGTCACAGGGTGAGAATCTGGAACACGTTTGGTTAGACACCTTGTCATGTACTCATATCTAGGGTCTCTGAACTCTTCTGTCTCAGGAGAGGTTGGTGGACAGGGTAGTGATTAATTTTAAACAGAGGGAGCAGTTATCATTCCATCCGTAGTTTCTAAGACCGCATCACAATATCGTCAGATGAACAAAATCAACGTAGTTTGGTCAAGGATCACTTCTGTGGCAAGTGTCAAAACATAATCTAACCTTCGAGGTGGATTAATTTGTTTACGAGACATTTTGTTACACCGTACGCTTGTGGGATTTTCGTTTGGTTCTATCTACTAATATAAACTGTTTGACTGTTTCCGAATCGATTGCCTACCCTTCAAATTTACCGATGCAAATATTGCTACGTCACATTTTTTTCGGTTACTGCGTCTTAGTATTGGTTCTGCTAGCACAGTCATACACACCAACCATCCGACTAGTCCGCAAGCTTTGCCAACCTCACACAGATGGATCGCAACAGACAAGCGATATGATTGAAACCGAAAATGACGCAAAAACAAAATGATATGCACAGCGTTTTTGTATGCACACTTCGTTCGGCCTTGGTCAGTGTGACAGGCCAATCGAATGACGCCAACCAGTTTCAGTGAAGAGTTTGGCACAGATCTGTTCAAAAGAGATTTGCCTTCGTGTCTGCACCGTTTAATTCTCGAAATGTCATTTGTCCTTTTCCCTCCTCTTTCTTTACCTATTCAGGAATTATCGCCTACCGGGGACATAAACTTGGTCAAGTCGTTGATGAATTTGATCGACTGTCATATGGTCGAGCTCAAGGAAGAAACCTCTCTTGAACAATTCGAGCCGGAGGTCGCGTTTACAGTTGTTGAAGTGAGCTACTCATAGAAACCTTCCCGGAAGAATGGATGACGGATAATGAAGTTTGACTTTTGAGTCGAGTGGACGCCTTGTAGATCGACTGCAGCTAACTAACCACGGTCACTATCAAGATACAACCGATCTCACTGGAATAGATTAGATGGAACACGAAAGGGTGCATGAAATGCGTTACCGTGTCACTGTTGACTTTACTTAACAACGGACCATTCTAAAGCAGGCAGCAATGTACCCCTGTTCTTCAATTGTATAGAGGACAGAATAACTGACAAGAGGTGAAGGAAATGACTGATAGAAAAATGTACATCACACGCGCTAAGACAACTTTTCGTCAGCCTGTTTGCTTAAAGGTTGTCTAGACTAGAGTTTCACTGATTTAAGAGTTCGTCAACAGGACATATCCTTATCAAGACCGGGATCTGAACTGGTCAGTTTAGCATGAGGTGGTCGTGTCGATCATTGAACCAATGATCACATACAAGGCATCACATAAGTAATGGTTCTAAAACCTCAACTACATGTGCTTGTTACATTTGCTCTAGTGGCTCGATCGCTTCGAGAGAAAATACAGTAACTTTCCAGTTAACTGAACTCAGTGTGTTGTCTATAACTCATTCCAATTGGTTTATTATTGAGCACAAACCCAAAAGCTATACGATCAATCAAAAAATATTTATTTTCCGAAAATGCCTCTAATGTTTATTTTAACTAAAGGAGAAACGAGACTAGTAATCATCTGAGGCAAAGAGTCCATAGGAATATAAAAACTGTGATTATTTGTGAGTGATGTTCAGTCTGTTGTATAACAGGTAATTTCGTTGTGAGTAGTATAATACTCACAAGTAGTATATTTCTCACAGGCGACATTCAGAAACAAAAGAGCAAGCTTCTAATGCCAGGAAGACGACGGACAAGAAGAGACTATCGGAATAGTGTGTACGCGATATGTGAAAAGTTTCACCGGGGCGAATAACAACGTACTGTCTTCCATTGTATGTGAACGCACGTCTGCCGTGCAATTGAGTGTACGCGTTTGTGGTCCGATTTTTAACATGACCTGTACGGGAGTTCACTCAATAAACGCATTCGTAGGCCAAGCGTCTTTTGCGGTTGCAGCAAGTCTACTTTGAATAACGGCCAGACATATACAAACACCGCAGGTCCTATTCAAGAGACATTGACTCTGTGGGAATAGGCAAGCTATACAAGCACCAATTGAATGATTTCATCTCCATGTGTAACGCTGCCCTGTCAGCAGCCTTTCATTGTTGGTCAAACTGTTCAACCTCATGATTGATGCAGTCAGTCTGTAACGCTGTGAAACCTCACCCGTTGGTGGGGATGATATTTGTTTTGGACTGCATGTGTATTTTTAGTGTTGCAAGTAAGCTAAGACAGCGCCAGTGATTTCGCCAGTGTTTCCACAATAGTTAACTACAGCAAGCTAGTGTGTTTGTTAAGCTCGCTCGATACTGTTGCGACCGCAAAAGACGCCCGGCCTGAGAGTTCGTTTATTGAGCAAACTCCTGCATAGTTCATCAGAAAGCAAACCACAAACGCGTACACTCATCTGCACGTCAGACATGCACTCACATACATCGGGTGGTAGTACGTTATCATTCCCCTTGGCGAAACTTCTGCCATAGTGCGTATACACTATTCCGATAGTTTATTCTTGTCCATCGTCTTCCCGGCGTTTGGAGCTTGCTCTTTAGTTCCTGAATGCTGTCTGTGGGTAATATGCTATTCGTGAGTAGTATACTACTCACAACGAAACTGCCTGTCATACAACAATACTACCAGCCGGACACGTTATGCAAATACCACCCCAACACTTTCTATGTCGGTTGGTTCTCCAGTAACTCGGTTGGGATGGGAATAACAATCAGGTGGCCAGCACGTGATGTGAGTTAGAGATAAAGACTTTGGCGTTGATGAAGATGACTTCTTGTTGGGAGCCTAGACCATTGTACTGTTTAGAAACAATGTTAAAAGTTGCACGCAGTCAATAGTTTCTTTTTGTGAAATTTTGTACTTCTGTCGATTTTGTTACAGCTTTTTTCTCCACTTGTTTCCATCTGTATAATGTCTAAGCCTAATGCATTGTACTTTTGTGTGATGTGTAATGAATGGAGTGGATTGTTGTATTGCGCTGGAATCATCTATAATACGAATCAGTACAGAAGGACATAGCAATGATGTTCTGCTTAGACCAAAGTGATGCATTCGTATAATCTATAGATTTCATTCATGTTGCATTCCAAAGCTAACTTATTATCATTCACTTGCCAAAATCGACGTGAATAATAATGACTTAACCGCTGGTATTCACCCACCCTTTCGTTTCACACACCTACAGTGCATTTTCCTCTTCTCCTACGTCTGGTCCGTCGGGGCAACTACGGATGAGAACGGGCGCAAATACTTTGACAAACTGACTCGCGAACTGATGAACGGGGGTATGATGGAAGAGACACGGCAACGGCTTGCTTTGCTTGAGCTGGTACCTCCTCCACTACAGGACTACGGCAAACCGTTTCCTATCAAACGATCTGTGTTTGACTATCGTCTAGTGTTGGAAGTGAGTCAGTGTGTTTGTGAACAGGCCTCCCCGATTGGTTTAGTTTCTTTCTTGCTCACCCAGAACGATTTTAAATGAAAAATGGGAATACCTCCGAATTTGAGCAGTTTCTTGTGTTTTGCTTTTCCTCCCACAGATACCCAAACCTGGTGCCCCAGTAAGTCAAGTTGTCTTATATGTATATGTTTGTATGCTCATGTTTATTTTAGACACTAGACTCTTTCATAGAAATAAGGACGATGACAATCTAATTGTCATTGATGGTAGGTATCTCCAACCATTTCGGGCTTTCCAGTAAACACATAAGGTTAATTATCGTTGGTGTACTATTTGTTAGGGAAGCTACTGAAAGTTTTCTAGTTGGTAATCGTTAGATTGGCACACACGATGATTTCCAGGTCACCCTAGTTGCAACTGCTTAACATTTATTCGAAACAAAGGAAACATCGGTAAATTATCCATAAATTAATATGTCCCTCCTCGATTTGTGGACACAAAAATATAAGTATAAAAAACAGGGAGTCAACAGAATTTCGTGATGAACGAGTGGTATTCGACCGGGGCATCTGCACAGTCATTTAAGTAATCGTACTATTGATAAGTAGTATGGCAGACTTGATGCTTCAGAAGAGGTTCAACCGCGAAAATTCTGGACTTGGACAAGATTCAAACCTGCGACAGAACTAGTATCTCCAAAACGAGCAAGCGCCCCACCAACTGAACTTCTAAGTCATCCTGAAAGTCCAGAACTTTCACATATGTATTCAGTTTCCTATTCAACCAACTGTCCCGTATGGACTCCGAACATAATCTAAGAGTGACTATCTGTTGACGTGGCCTCGTAGACCAACTTATCGAGCAACTGTTGTGTTTGAACATGCTCTTTCTGCTGTTGATTACAATTCAACCGAGGTCCAAATGTTTCGCAATTGTATCTCTTCTACATTTAAGTACTCTTTCGAAAAAATACTCACACATGAGATTATAGAGCACAATCACTGGATATGTGACTAACTCGCCAAGTTGGCGTAATCGTCGTCCGCTAAACCAAGAAGGTTGCGTGTGGTCTAACATCAGACTTCCCACTTAAACTTCCCAACGTCAGTGTATTGCTTTGACCGATAACAGGTAATTCCACTTACCTAGTCACCTCATACTGCCCCAAATGTTACAATATTAATTTGACTCATTATCTGTAATCGAAGTTCCACCAGCTTTGTGAATTGCCCCACTTTTTAGTGAATTTCTGGTTGACAGTCTTTATTTTCAACCGTAATTAGTTAGGTCAGTAGTTTCAGTAGATTCCTGCTGTAGGATATGCAATGGGTCTCATCAATGAAGTACCTCCTAAAAGTGTTACACACACACACACACACTGCAAGTTCCAGTTCAGTCCATTCTCATTTTTCCATCGATTGGCCATCACTCTTTCAGTCTTAACAGCGACCACCTTCAACTTCTAGCCCGCCTGTCACCGTCCAGATGTGCAGTAGCTACCGACAGTGGTTTCAATCATCGAGACAGTAGTCCACAGACCTCATAGGTTAATGCATACACCCCATTGCAATTTACGTTGGAATCATCATTATTTTCGTCTTAGAGTCGTACCGTCAGTCCTATGATCCGGGCTCTCATTGGTCCTGACAGTAATTAACGATGCATTTGAATAATAAATAGGTGCAAACATATGACGAAAATCTAAGCAGAAACTGCAAGAAAACATGAAAAGAAAACTCAACTACTTTACGGATATAAGATCGTCGATGAGTGCAACACAGTTTCAGGCAGATGAATGTTTTTGACCAGCGGTATGGATGGTCGCGGACCCACTAACCGAACACGTATAACCCACCAACTTTGCACACCTTGAATGTACAGGCCTCTTAGCCCGTGACCATATCATCACATGACTGTCCTGAGGTTTTTTAAACCACCAGCAGCTGCAGTGCGCCGGAATACACAAACATGCAGTTTGTTTCACCTAAATACGCACATATAGGTGACCGCCAATCAGATACTGTCGGGTTACTGTATCGGAGCCGATGCATGCTTTTGGCGGAGTCACCTCTGATGGTTCAGTAGACTGGTAGCATGGATCTGAGTATCCCCGTAATAACTGATCAATGGTCCCAGGTCAACCGGAGTTTCCCCGTCACTGATAACCTGTGTATGCTGGGTTGAGGCACTTTCATGCTCATGCCAATCTTGGAGCTAGGACGCTTTGCTCTGCCTGGCATAAAGATACTATGACTCGGGCCGCCGCCTATCTCAATGGTGACGTGGAATAGTATAGAAAAAAGTTACCAAAAAAGATCTAGGTTGATAAAAAAAGGCTAAACGGAAGAACTGGAAATGGTATCAATGTAGGTACGTCATTGACTACGACACACTGTCATCTCGGATAACGTTCCTAGCTAATGATTTGAGTGGTCACGAGGATCCAAACCCAGCAGGCGACATCTACCCACTTTACTCAATGGAATAGTCTGGGCTTTCATAATTCATGATCACGTTGTGGTTGTTGGTGGTCTCAGTATATAATGCCCGGTGCTGTAAACACTCAGCTGGCATGCGACGTACGTCACCAAACCATCGTCGACTGTGCAGCGTGATTAGTTGACAAATTTATCGGACATCCCCCAGCAATCCAGAATACGTGCTAGAGAACAGGCCCATTGCTCAAGCGACCATCCCACTTGATGTGGGCTAATCGGTGGAAACAACGGTGGTCAAACCCAGAAAGTTTGTTGACAGTTTCGTCGGGTCGGAAAAATTGAAGGTCGGTGGCCAGGTAAATATGACCGGCAAAACTTTTCGGAAAACCGGATATTGTTCTTCATTCCACAGGTTCTAACGAGCTGTCAACAGCAAGAGGAAACTTGTATTCCTATTTTGTAACGAAAAGACCAAAACAGAAAGTTCGTGACAATGTGTAAAATCCTTAAGCCACGTTGCTCAAACTTCTGGGGTCCGTAGAACTCAAGTATTGAGTACTCGTGGAGGCATTGTACATGCTGACCAACAGTGAGTGAAGTGAATTCAGAACACCGGCAACTTAACCAACCGTGAGAAACGGTCGTTTAGAGATGTGAGCAAATGAGCACACAACTGATTTTCGTAGATTTGCTCCAAGAAACTGCCGGTTTCCTGAAGCCGGTAGTAAGAAATGACTAAACGCATTGCGCGCGAATGAGCTCATTGAAATTCTGATGTCATCGACGGTTGACGGCTCACATCTCGTCACTAAACGCTGCAGAAATAGGCAGAGTTCTTTTTGCCAATTACTGTACATTGAACATAGCTTAGATGAAATAATTTCTTGCATGGAGAAAACATCGGTCATCCAAGAAAATCAAACAGACACAATTAGGGAGAATGGTCATGGGAATTTAAGTTAGACAGTTGTCACCAAGGGGTTTATTTGTATTTACCAGCTCAGTATGTTGACTCCGAAAAAGTATCCGGACTGGTAAATGTGACGAGATTTCTCTACAAGCTGGTAGGAATAAGAAGAGAGTGGAAAATAATTGAAGATGGCAGTCCCTTCCAGAAATGTATTCATGCTTGCTGGAAACGTCCGGATTAATATGCTGGGTCGACAACGGAATAAGTAGTATTTAGTAGAACTCGAATTATCCGCTTCGAGATAAACAGGAGAAGCCCCGTTTACAAATGCTAGAATGCCGTTCTGGCTTATCACTCTTCCAAGGTTGTTCTGGTCAGCGATCAGAATTCTTAGGATCAGAATGAATGCTGAACGCTTACGTCGTGTTCTAATGGTGATGGAACAGCACAGTCTACTGCGATTGTCACGAATTTTACGATTTTGAGCTTGATCTTTGTGTACGTGAAACAGAGAGTTCTAGACCGACATCATCACAAGAGTTCAAACGCCATTTTAATCAACAGACTGTAATCTCAGTGAACGTGTTTAAGATCAGGTAGATAAAAAACCGTAACGTCACAAGTCTGTCTCGATTAAAACACGTACTCATCGCCGAAAAGAATGGTAGTGGTCATCAGTGTGGACGCAGCAGTGACCGAGATTCAGGCGGCGAATGTTGGACACCAAAATTTTTAGGGCAAAACTTTATAATCATTAAAAAAGAATCTTAATTACTGACTCAACCACATTGGCTAGTTTGAAACACTAAGTTACCTTTAACAACTTCATCACCGTAGAAGGAAGATATGTATTGCGATAACTTAACGTAGTACTTGATGTGATTGTATATGGTGTACACCTCTTTGTCTGTCTTCGTTTGCGGCTACTGACAGTAAGCGAAATGCTAACATGTTACAACATGTCATCTTTCTGCTCTGATAATATTCATTGGTGAGGGACACAGTTGTTTTGTTGTGTTGCGTGTATACGCTATACCGTCCGATAGAGAACATAAGCAACACTAAGAATATTCATTTCAAATTTGTGGAACGTATTGGTAGTATTGTAGCAGGCAAGCCAGATGTTCTGGCTTCGATTACCCGTTACACTCGTAAACCAACGTTGTGCAACGTGGAGACACCGGGTGACAGCGTCCTTCTGAAGTAAGGACCCCAACGACAGTCTTGTAGAAAGTGACGACAGAAACACGCGTAAGCCAAAGGCCTAATAAGACGTGCACACGAATTACACAACCGATAAACAAAATGGCACCAACGCCACGACAGAACGCTGCGTTACAGTGTGGTAAAACAAACTAACCACCACTACTACTTCTAGATTTTTATGGTAAGAAACATATTTTGCTGGGCGGCTTGTATTGGTCGCAACGAGTTACTGAATAGACTAGGTAGATGCGAGTGTACCTTACTAAGTTATCGGTGATAACGAAATGAACAGATGAGACAAAATGGTTACAAGTTTCCAGCAAGTTATGGTAATCAAAAGGATTTGACTCACAGTAAAGTGTTCACAAGTGTTCAAGATGACCACCACGATATTCCAAATTACTAGTATCCGGAAGTGGGTAATATCACGGAGTTGCCGTGGACTGCTGAAGCGCGATCCGGGATGCGACGATGTGCGTAGTACAGTGGAGCTGGAATAAAAATTGGATGATAGATCCGTGTAGTATCGTCAAACGACTGCGCAACGGAGAAAAGAGCAGACCGATGTGCACAAAATTTGTATTATATTACAAGGTCACTTTTATCAATTTGAACGACGTGCAAAGGTGATACAAAAGGTTGTTGTACAGAAATGAAGCATCGTTTGTAAACAAAAATTTTAGTCAGAAAGCTATCCTACCAGTGGTTTTCATAAAATAGCCCTCATACAGAACGTCGTAAATACAAAGCCGACCTTATGATACACGACCGCTAGTCAGTTCCTCGGTTATCTCAACAGTTGCTGTCTAGGCCTAGATAGATTAACGTGAACCTGACGAAGTGTTACCCAATATTTCGGATGACATTAGGCAGATTTTGATGTACAAGCTACGGACATGGTCTCTCGTGGACAAAGTTAGCGGTTCGTAGCTCTTTTATAATGCTTATTTGATCTTTTGATCAACAGTGCTTCATTCAAGTGCTCCTGCTTGAATTAGGAAACAGTAACACTACCTAGTCCATGTAAAATTCAATCAGTTGAAAACCACCAGCCAAATTCTTAATCTTAGATTGACCAGATACTTGTTCTACCCCAGTATTCCTCACATTGATTAGATGTGCAGAGATAACCATAATACCTGGGTTAAACAACCATAAATATAATCAGTTGAATTTGAAATAATAACGCACCCAATGTCTACTCACATGTTGTGATCGCAAAAGACACTTGGCATGAGAACCGGTTCGCCGTCCAAGCTTCCGTATAGATCATGTCAAAAATCAAACCACAAACGCGTACACTCATTTGCACGTCAGACATGCATTCACGTACATCATTGTCATTCGCCTTGGTGGAACTTCTGTCATAACGCGTACACACTATTCCGATAGTCCATTCTTGTACGTCCTCTTCCTGGCGTTCGGAGCTTGCTCTTTTGTTCCTGAATGTCGCCTGTAGGTAATGTACTACTCGTGAGTGGTATACTACCCACAACGAAACTGCGGTCACAACACACAGCAGTGTTTGTTCTGTTCAGTCTCGTCGGTTAGGGAGATAGTTTCGAAAAGCGGATTCGAACCGATAAACTACGTGCTACTAGCGGATATTACAATACATGAGGTTACTGATTATATGGACACTGCTTGAATCGGAGTGATTATGGCAGCAATTGTAACTTTCTCCCAGTTAAGTAGATCTTAATATCCGTTCCTTTTTATCGTTCATAACAAGGTACTTCATTCTCCACCATTCAACACATGGTTTGAGGATGGTCGGCTGCCAATACGGCTTACCTGTATTCACAGTTTCAAATTAAGACACATTTTTATCACTTCTTGATTGTAATACTTGCACATCTCCTGCACTTACCATATTTGTGTTTACTGTCCCGATCTTCTTCACAGATTCCCCAAAGAGAGGATGGTGAGGAATTTGTAAGTTTTATGAGCAATTCATTTGTTTGTTGTGTATTTTTTTGCCGTCATTCCGATCATGACCATTAGTGAGGTTTACTTCAGTCCAGAGTTCATACGGTTCTCTCGGTACACATCAAGAATGGAGGTCTCTTCGCCCTATGGTAGAAGTTCGTCAAGTAAACTTAACCGGTCTGTATGTATCACAAAAGGACTCCATAATATGCAGTAAGGTCGTATTCGTCTTTGATAACCAGTACGGTTTAGTTATCAACTGACGTAGTGGTGGCGTAGGAACACATCAATGTAATGTTGATGTGCGTATCAGATTTTGTTAATCCGAATGATGTCGTCAGTATATTAGCTGGATATAGTCACCTCAACGGAAAACCAGCAACCAAATAAGAACCACACGTGATTAATTGGTCACATATTGGCAGAGGTCTCCTTTTATCCGACAGACTCGACAGTTCGTTATCAACATTAAAGAGGTGTACCGTAGCAGCCGTAGTTTGCTGGTCGTGACTTCACTGCAAATCGTCCAGGTAAGAAATCAGTTGGAAACCAATGTTGTTTGTCCTGTATTGCAGGGGTTTTGTGGAGCTGTCCTCCAGATTTTAATCTCACTAGAAACGCATGAACAATAGTAACCCAAAAACCATGTTTTATTTTTCGTCCGCCGACAAACTTTAATCAGCCTGCCACTACATTAATCGATGTGGTCAGCCAGCCTTAGCCAGATAGCCTTTGTAACCTGAGTCCAAATCACGCGGCCCAGTCTAAGCAGTCACGCGTGTTATGGTTCCCAAGTCTCCACTCAATAACCAAATCGCAGTAACTGGTTTCGGATACTATGAAAAGGCGACCATGATTAAGTGTGCAGGGATGTCTCCAGCATTCAAACTGTTGAGTGCCGTCGTGACGTGACAAACCATCGGGATGTCCTGAATTGACAAGCCAATGTATTCGAGTTTGTGGCATGAAGTTACTGGTCTTCTCGTCGTACTTTATCCTCCTCCAAATATTTTCAGCATATGCCCACCATTTTTAGTTCGCAGTCACCGTTTTTTTAACTTCGTAATTAAGTTTCTAGTTTTTCACGCCCGGTTTTAACCGGTTGTCATCATGTTAGCTGGTTCTTATCCGTTGTAGTTTGTAGCTATCGTTTTTAGTCGGCAGACAACAACGGCTAGTCACTATGTGACTACTGTTATATCGCCCTTAGGCGTAGCTTCCAACCTGACGCGCCCACCCCAGCTAAATGAGCTTCTCTACCGTTCGATCAACCGTTACCGCCACCTTCTCGGACTAGAGAGGTCTGATGGGTGAGAAGGTGTAATCGATGTGCTCGTATCATACATAGACTGGCACGCTACGTTCAGAATGCACGTTTATATCAATAAGCGTACTACTCAACGTGAATACCCCGAGTGTATGTGTGCTCTCGATCCCTGTGAGCCATATGAATAGCTAGTGTTGTGAGCCAAGAACGCGGATGCAACAAGGGAAAGCAACACGTGGGTTATGCGTTTCAACAAGACAACAAATAAAACACTCATCCGCGTACGGTACTAGGCCCAGACTGTCACGGTTGCCACAGACGCCAATGCTCGGTTCCTTTACGTACCAATAATCATTTTATGGGAAGCTGCACTCCGGTGTTTCTTCTTTTATTTTTCCTGAGGCTACTTCGATGTCAAAATGTATGCCCTGGTTCCACTACTGAGTAGCAGTAGTGTGAGTAGTGTAGTGCGATCGGTCCTCCTCATTACACCAGTACTGCCCAACGATGACAACTGGTTTAAAATCATGAACATGTTTTAACAGACGATGACCGTAGGCTAAAATTGGTCATAAAAAGTTCATTGACAGCGGGAAAATTTTTGACTGCAGAGACAAGTATTCGACTACGTGGAAATCACTGAAGATCAGTGAGCTGAATGAAGTTAATCAAAAGAAAATTTGAATGTAATGAATAATCGTGGACTGAAATGCTCGGGTAGTTCTAGCCGTTGAATAGCTGATGCGTTGCATTGTGTTGACTCAGATGGGTCGATTCAGCTGGTTTGCTGTTACTTCCCCATTAGCCTCATTTACTCTTCAGTGAGTTTGGCTCCTGTGAGGTGGAATATTTCAAATGTTCTTTTCCCAACAACATTCGGACTTTCCTACTGGTATGTGGTGTGACAATGTCCTGCAGTAAAATGCACTCGCCCTTCCTAGCATATAATAGTAACAGGTGTATAACGGGCAATCTTACTCTTTGTAATGATTTCCACTATAATCAGTTTGGTTATTCTTTTCTATCAAACGATTCACAGTATATATATATATATATATATATATATATATATATATGTCTTCTGCTGTTGTGTGCTCTAGGACCGTTCTTTGTGATTCCTTCATTCTGCTCCTTCTTCCTTGCACTCGAAGCCTTGAACTAACGATTCGTCTACACGAAATATTCGACCTCACTGTTACATGGCAACACGTTGCTCATATTGACATGTATTTCTGTGTTGATGCATCGGTACTGTGACCACATACAAATATTTTTGTATACTCCAAGCCCGTAAATTCTCCACGAATGAACGATATCTGGTACAGGGAATGTGCTACTCCTCGAGAGTGTAGCCACCGTTATAATCAGCATCGTGCCAACTGTAGTCGGCATTCCTTCTACTCCGCTTTCTTTGGATGTTGCTCACCTTAAAGTAGCTTGACACACTTGACCTCAATTCAAGGACATTTCACGGTCTATGTGATATTAGGATTTTGTCTGGTGTCAGCCGACATCTTTCCGTACAACTTTCATGTTCAGCTTTACTGTACTCTCTGTCTGCAGTACTAGAATGATGCATCACCCACTTTGTGACACCACCGTAATCTAATTCAAACGGTGACTAGGCATTCATGTTCCACGACCAGCCAAGGGAGCTAACAGTTAGCTGAATTGATGAACTTGACCCGTCACCTGGCCACAAGACAGAACAGGGTATCTGAGCGTGTGGGAAAACTTCCGTGTACGACTTCGCAGTGGGTACAATTTAGTATAATATTGTGTCGTTTCAAACTCCAGAAGCGGTAGGTAAAATGTTAATGTTTTTTTAGCTCAATCTGAAGGTTAACTGAGTTCTTTTTGTGGTCATCGGTCAATGAATTTCGATATTTCACAACCTTACCTCCAACACAAGCCGGCATAAAATGTACTTTATATCATTACTACACTGACAAGGTATCTAAGGTCAATGTTCGTCTGATTTCATGAATTGTTCCATTGGAGTTTGTTTCACATCTGTTCTACTGAGCTCACCTGGCGAACAAATAGGTTTTTTCGTAGAATCTCCACGACCGTCAAGAAGACAACTACCAAACAATTGACTAATTGTCATTCCAATGGTACGTATGTGACATGTGTTAATTGCTTTGCTTCTGCCTCATTTCCGAGCAGTTATTTTCCAAATATTGACTAATGAGAACTCTTAATTGTTCGAAAACTTATAATTTTGCGTGTTCTTTATTGGGTAAGAAGTATCCGTCCTTCATTAATATGCCTCTATAAGTTTTATGTTTCCAAGACAGTGGACAATATGATTCGACGGCCCCTTTCGACTTGAATATTGAACACTCCTCAAAAGTCGCTATCACTTCTTTGGTATCAATCATCTGGTATTCCTTAGACTCATCTAGCCATTGATTCTCAAAAACTGTGAACTGATTCAGTTACTAATTATGAGACCATCTACACCGAAGGGCGCATGTGTTTACTAATGACTTTCACTGAAGCATCCGGGCTCAACTCACATACTGTTTGATGTTTAAGCAGATTTCAACAACTAGTCATCTAGGTTTATAGGCGTGTTGATGTACCAGGTGAGTCCCGATGGACAA
This sequence comes from Paragonimus heterotremus, assembly GCA_013368495.1. NCBI lineage: Eukaryota > Metazoa > Platyhelminthes > Trematoda > Plagiorchiida > Troglotrematidae > Paragonimus > Paragonimus heterotremus. The sequence goes on from LUCH01002076.1 coordinate 77,049, forward strand.
ATTCAAACCGTTTCAGGGAAATTATCTGCAAGGAAGAGAAATGGACTGAAAAGTTGTCTGAGGGTAAAAACGAGAGAGGTCGAAACTCAGTAGTCAGTTGTTTATAATTTCAAAAAAAAAACACTTTTACTTTGCGCGGAAAACCTTCAGGGTTTTGTGAATTGTTGTTGTCCTTATCTTCCCGTTCTCTTTTCAGTGTCTTCAACTAATCGCTCGGTTGTCAGTAACCAAAGCTAACTTACCGAGAATAACGATTGTTTCAAAAGTTCACGATGTCTGATTAGCAAAACTCGGTCATGTTTCAAGCTCACTGAAGTATTTTCTCGAATTTTCCCTGTATGTAGAGTCCGGTCCGATGGGAATTATGGAAAGAGACAATTAAACTGGCACCACCGATCCCGAAAGATGCGACATTCCACGAGATCATCGTGCCCACGGTAGAGACGGTGCGATGTAATCGACTGTTGGAGTTGTTCTTGCTTAATGGAATTCCGGCGCTTTTTGTTGGACCGACCGGTACCGGCAAATCATGTTACATCATGGTAAGTCATCACAAATAGACCCGTTTTTGATTGATTTGTAACAGCTGATTCATTTATATACAGACTATAACGTGCTTCATACTTTTCGACAGAAATGTACTACTGGTCAAAGCTGATAAGAACGCATCGTATTGAACCTACGACTATTCAGTAGAAACAGTCAAAAAAACCAAAGCAAACAAACACCCCGATACTTTTATCGATGTGTTTAACAAAGCCGTGAAGAAGCCACTGTAGAAACCAGTTGACTGAAAACTTAATGTCACATTTTCAATAGACAGTGACTACGGAACTGATATCAAATGATGACTCAGATTGGCCTCCAGCTGCACGTACTGTATCAATTCTACAGTTACAGGAGTCACTACGTCTGTACGTCAAATTAAATTGTACTTACCAGTTTCAGTGTGAGCGCCAGACCACCCATCTGAACGAAAACACAATGGAGCAGCTTGATATATACTGATGTGGTTTGAACATATTGCCAACCGAAATTCGACTAATGGGAGTATGTAACCGACTTATCAAATGCAATCAATGTGATGGAATTCACGTCACATACAAATCTTCAGACACTATACCAAAAAGAAAGACAAATTTATAATCTGTTTCAGGATTAGTGGTGGGTGCTCACTTAAGTTTGATGTGAATATCGCGACCTTCAGATGAAAGATCCACTTCGCCATCACATAGAAAAAGTTTGAACTAGATATTGCAGTGGTAACCCATGATAGTTACGTGCGCACATGTTTTCACTTACAGTTTCCATTATTATGAATACTCTCATCCACATTGTTTAACACTGTGACATTCACGGAACCACGTAACGCTGTGCAGTAGACCACTGAGTTTTCACTGAGCTCTTATACAAATCCTGTGGTCATTATCTTGTATCCCAACAAACTGCTTGATTCACCAACTCTAGACAATTAGGTCAGATTCCCCTGACTTATGATAACCACAGAGTGTATGTTATCGTAAATCCATATTGAATTACCTAGTTCCACTAGCCTAACTTGTTCAGGTTGTGATACCCAAACTTATACAGCATGTTTCAGTGATATTACAAGAGCATGTTAACCTGCAGCACAAACGCGCCCATCTGGGTGTGTGCGTATTACTACATGATCCGTCAATCGATAGAGCAGTAGAACAATTCCTGTTCTAATCAGGGTAGCTGAACATTTGTATGTCACTGTCAGAGCAATGGAGAAATTTTCCACATGAAACCACTGGAAAGAGTTTTTGAGCTGTGCCGCGCATGGTCAAAAGCGAGGTTTTCTGTTTGTGTTGACTTGTGGTATAATCTTTGTGCGTAGGTCATGTGCTGAAAAAGTTCTCACTAAATCTAAGCCCGTGGGGGATGAACAGACCCGCCAACGTTAGTTGTGTACAGACAAAAAACTAGCGTAATAACTATGTCCCATATAAGCCAGAACTACGGTCCCGGTGACAAAATATGGTGTCCAGACCACAGGGCTTGCCCAACGGGCACCGTGCTTACCCAGCTCGGGTGAGCGAACGGACCCAACACAGCGCTGAAACCACAGCCAGCTGATCTGGCTGGAGGTAGGGGTATACGCATTTCCAGTCCTCCGTCTGCCTCATCTATGCAGTGTTTGGACCACCCAAGGTCAACGGACGATAAAACCAAGCTGCCCATATAGGTCTCTGACTGTTTCAGCTCTTGAAATACGATGCTGCTCTGGCAACCAGCAGACGCCGGCGAGTGCAAATAGACAAAATTACGATATTTCTCTAACGGAGTGTATTCGTCCGAAACTGTTGAGCTCTCAGCCTGCAAACTGTTGTTTCCCCCCATCCTCCAGGATTTCTTGCTCAACAAACTGCCGAAGGATATATACAAACCGAACAATTTGAATTTTTCAGCACAAACCAGTGCAAACCAGACTCAAAATATTATCATGTCCAAACTGGATCGTCGCCGCAAAGGTGTGTTCGGTCCACCGATGGGGAAAAAGTTGGTTGTGTTTGTGGACGATTTAAATATGCCAGTACGTGAAGTCTACGGTGCACAACCGCCCATTGAACTGCTTCGCCAGTGGCTAGATCATTGGAATTGGTGAGTTGTAGTCTTTTCGGTGAATAAATTGGAAACTAGCTTCTATAGGAAAAGGTTTTTGAAGAAGCAAGTCACACTTATGATTGGGGTAAAAATTCTCTCTGTTTATACAGTTGGACATTGGAATATGCGAGTACTGCTCAGCTCGTTTCTGATTGTTTGGCCAGGTAGAGTACAGTTGTTGACTAAATCTCGTGTGAAGTGAGCTTATAAGTTGAAACTTGTCATTTTTGGCAGATATCCTGAAAAATATAAGGAATGACAATGTGGTAATATACAGTCGTCCTAATACATGGATTTTGACGGACACATTAGCTTCATTTGTAAGTTTCCTGGTGATAAAATGATTCAGCAAGTGTTCCATGCGTTCAAAGTGTGGGATTTGATTGGGGCTCCTGCCACTGATATACCTAAGGGGAAAAGCCAGACCATTAATGCAGACCTTATGGGCTCTCATACATTTGAGTATATATGTTACTCACATCAGAGGCGCCCGTACTTTAGTCAACAAAGGGTGGCGGTCGATAATTCGATGAAGTGGACCTTTGTGCAACGGTGTATGAAGAAATACTTCATCGATTGGCAGTGATTTGGTGTGTCTGCTGTGTTCAGTTGGGAAAAAGTGAACCATGCAAAACGTGATATATTTGCTAACGGCACTTCACCATTATGCGATTCGTAATAAATATATACACCCGTTGTTTTGTCCACTAACAGTAACGTTAATTTCAGACCCAGCGTACTCGTTTTTACAGTCACACTGCTAGTATATAGTATATATCAGAATACCACGAAAACAACAGAATTGAACGCATTTTTGTTTAAATTCAGAAAACAGCAATGATGAATTACAAACTTAGTTTAGAAGATTCTCCGTAGGAATCAGCTGATAGAGAATGATCTTTTCGGCCCCTCTGAGAACCTCTGTACAACGTGTTAACATGCTCTTGATGAGGGTATCAAACACAGTTGAGTTCAGATTACACTATTTTTGTCTGGAGGTACCTTTCACCTCTGCATCTTTTTGCACAGTCGGGTTTAGATAAAGATTACAGGCCGGTCAGTCTGCAATATGCAATCCGCGAGAGAGAAGAACCCCACATTTTTGAAACGTAGTTCATGTGTACTGGAGAAATGTCTTGCTGGAAGCTGACTCCAGTTGATGCTGACACGAAAATGAGTATTTTACTCATTGTCCATGCTCGTAATAGTAAGAAAACTCTAAACCCTATGTGGTCGCTTTTCATTGGATTTTCTCTTGAAGAACATCATCTCCTTACTAAAGTCCTGTTTGCCCTAACTGCGTGCATCAGGGTGGACCAGGTTAAGCTTCTCCTGGTTACTAACTAATACGAATTCCCAGTGTGACATCCATAAGGCTTCAGCTATCTCAAATTACTTTTTACCTGTTGACGAGTTAGAGACGTTGACTATTTCACCATTCAGTAGCTAAACCGAGGTCAGCAGTAAATCCTTCTTCCAGTAGTACTTGTCAGAAGACCTTGCACAAATATGGTTTTGGTTCCACAGTACTCGTTGTGTTGAACGTCAGCCGGCAGACTTCGCTGTTGTCTCACTTATATAAATTTGAGGATCGTACTCTTTTTGCTGTTATTCCGTCCTGCAGATGAGCCTCACAAAAGGTAGTTCAACGATCTGTCGTCAATTAGAGTTCGTCGGTTCATTGTTGCACTTCTCGTTGTAGCTGAACTAAGAATGATCTCTGTTGTCTGGTTGCGTCTATCTGAAACGACGGTAATTGCTCGTCCGTCTTGCAAATGTCGATGTGTCGGTGCATGTCCATCGGGGTTTCTCATGTATGTTCCCGGATGACCTCCGTTATGTGCATGAGTTTTTCTAGCGCTGACGTGACTTAAACTCTCTGGATGTCGCGTTTAGGGGATCAACGTAATGAGGCTACCTAGATGGAGTTATAGATTTGCTGCGGTCAGTATCGAAACTCTTGGTCACTTCACAAGGGGCCCATTTTCAGCATGGTAATGAGTAGCACCGTCAGTTAGTTGCCCATCAAACACAATCACTTGATGCTTTCACGTTACAAAACTACTTGTAAACTATCGGGTGGTAGTATATTTATATTGTGGGGGTGTATATACGACCCCTTGAAGTATAGTTGTGTGCATAACCAAATAAACTTTCGATGTATGGTTCACTGAAGCTGCACGTGCGAGATGAATTTACCTACGCAGAACAGCTGACTGGGAATACACGAGTAGCAACAAGTTTCAGAGTAGTGTTTGATGCTCAAGACTGAGTTAACCCCAGAGCCGAGAAGCGCTTTGATAATGCAGCTGCTAACAATCTTGAAACCAATTTCCAAGCAATCAGTCATTACGTTTATCGATAACGTTTCATCTCTGATTCACGCAAAATCTCACCAGTAACCACAGTTACCGAATTGCTGACAAATTTATTCTGAAATTACGGATTCTCAGTCGGTCCCAAGCATAGTCCAGCTTATCATGACAAATAGTAATTTCTCTCACATGAAAAGTTCAACCTTGTCCTAAAAGACCGTGGAGTGACATACCCTCTGAAAGGCAGCAGGTGAGAACACTTCAGATCACGGCTATTCTCTGTTGAGGTAGGATTAATCCGTATGACAAACGTAATCGATTGGGTGGCTTCAGATTGACGAGGTGGTTCAAATCGGACTTTCTCGTTTCGTAACCTCTCAGCAACGACGTTCAGAGGTTTATAAGCTGAAGACAAAGTGCTATCGAACTGAAGTTAACATCTTCAACACACATTACCCAGTACAGCTTTTTATTTAAATGTAAACTGACTAAGTTGTGAAGATATATTGTCAGGTACATTGATTTGAACTGTGTTAACTCTGAGAGTTGCCTAAAATCCATATTCACGATACAAGGCTTGTCAGCGTTGATCGTATCAGTTAACGTTTTCTCACCAACTACATCTCTTGAAATGTATTTATAAAAACTTATTGACTGGGCAACGCAACTTTACTGAACTTCTGATCATGTGACATTTTCGATTCAATCTAGGTACGATCTGAAGACGAACGATCCGATCAAACTGATTGATATTCTATTCATTGGAGCAATGGGACCACCGGGTGGCGGTCGTAATCCAGTAACCCCACGATTCTTACGTCACCTAAACACGGTCACCGTGAACGAGTTCGAAGATGACGTGATGCGAACCATATTCACAAAAATTTTAGATTGGCATATGCAAGTCAAGTGAGTTCTATTGAGTCCTGCATTTGTGGGGTTGGTGATATCCGCTTCAGGGTTAGGTCGTCAGAATGATCGAAACGAAAGGACGTTTGCTCGCAGACGTCCCCACAAGGTGTTTGTGCTGTACCAATTGTAGTTCCACTTATAAATCCTGTATCCAGTGTAAAACCGAACGAATATTGCCCAGAAGTGCGTGAGTGAAGGCCTCTGTAGTCCATTCGGCCAATGCTGATTGACCTTGAATAGTTGGTGTACAAGTGAAACCCTTATCTCCCGGAAACAACAATAAACATATCCCAATAGCAAGTTCCAATCTGCGAAGAGAGATAATAAAAATATAGAACAGAAAGTTTTTCAGTGAAAAAATTAGTAAGAAGACAAACAGAAATTCAAAAGTGGATTGTAGAACCAAACAAAATCTTTGGTGCATCAACAAACCTAGATAAAAGAAAACGTAGAAAACCACCATGTTTCTAAAGAAAAGGAAAGATGAAATACCAAACTACGGGGAGTCGTTAGTTGATTCGAATGAAAACAAAAAGGTGTGTACACACAATTGAGCTAATCTAATTACATTTAATGCTCTTGCTATCACTTCATTGACGGTGCTGTGCAGGAGATTTGATGATCTACCAATCCAAGACGGCCGATACATTCGCGATTAGATTCCACGACTTATGGGGCCTATAAATCTTTTGCTTACGGCATATCTGAATTTGTGACCACGAAGAGAATTTTGGGACGCACATCCGGATCGCACAACTCCAGGCAGTCAGGTTCAAAGCGATGTCCTGGAATCGTAGCTTTTGGCCGCCAGGATTTCGTTCACCTGCTATAATTTCTCCGTGTAACAGCTGTTTAAGGATCCATTAGCCAGTTATCCGAAAAATGTGTTCGAACCAACGAAGTTAGTCAAACATCAGCATGCTTACAATCACGCCCATGTCTGATCAGCGAAGTGCATCAATTATGTTGTCTGCCGATCGGATGCCCACGATAAATTTAGACGTTGCAGACAGAAGCGATTCAGATACCATGGCTTTTATTAGGACTCCCATCCTGTGACCGTCCCAGGGCGCCTCCGTCGTGAGAAAGAAGAAAAAACCACTTGACTCAGTCCTAACTAGCGGAACTGTTCAAATCGGTTGTCTTTTTTATACCGCTATGTACATGTGCGACCCTAACTCTTTTTTCCGGTAACTGTTCTCTTTGATGTCGGGAATGTGTGAACATTACGTGCCCTATAAATACTCTGTACTTGCCGCCTTTGTCGCACACATTTTGGAACGGGACAAGACTACACTTTGAACGCATCTTTTGGCTTGCCTTAGGGGCGAATGCGGGACAGTTGCGGTACTATTCGGGATCGAGGTTTTCGTGTTAATTATCACCAGGACGATAATCCGAATTTTGCCATGCGAATTACGATAGCTAGGACGAACCAGCGTACCGTTTAGAAAGGTTTACAACAGATTTCAAAGATATAATGTCCAGGTTCCATTTCTGCGCAACAGTGTGAACTACAACACTGTGCTGCAAACAAATAACTTGGTTTTCGTATTTCAGGCTGCCGTTCTCCGAAACATCTTCCAAGATGGTCGACAATCTTCACCGCGTTAGCTTGTAACCCGGAGATCATGAACAGATCTGTTAACAGATTTCTGCCAAAGTGGCAGAATTCTGTGCAGCTATCCACAATGTCTCCATTGATATAGTTGCAATGCGTCGACTCATCATCCCTACCCAGAGAGGGCTAAAAGAAACGGTATCTTGTTTATGTTCATATCCAAGCCAAATTTGATTGTCACAGTCATAAAAGCAATGGCCAGTTGCTGTAGTTCATACGTTGTACGGAAAGAGCCCGCTATCGTCTGCAAACAACAACGTGCGCACAATCGGATTATGTGGCGGACTTGGGTCACCGAAATATCGAATACTGAGCAGGAGAAGATCCGTATGACATTTCTTTCGAACATCATCCTTCAGGTTCTGAAGGGCAGTTGCAATGCATTCAGGTGTACATTATGTAGGGTTTAGACTGAGACAATCTTATATATCTCACCAGTTGCAATTTAAAAATCATCAAAGGTCGATCCACACGATCGTACCCTCGCTTCCATATTCGTATGTAACGGTATAATTAAATTACTGAATTTGTACAGGCAGTCAAACTTGTCAAGCATTGTCCACAATGTTTCACAGTTCACAGAATCATTGTGGTGAACTTCATAGTGAGAGTATGCTATGGCCAATTGCGTACACGGTACTTTTCATGGATCCACCGAGTGGTGAACACGGTACCAATCATACTAAGATTGGTCCGGAATCCATACCGCTCAGGAATATTCATCTCTACTATTTCAGCATTAATTCGGTTGAGGAGGATTCTTGCTAGAACTTTTAGGGAACAGCCCAATGAAAGTACACTGGCAACATCTCTGAATTTCAGTGGGACTGTTTCACGTTGTTTTATGGAGTTAAGCAGTTGGAGTAGCATAAGTTCCAAAATCAGGCCATTACGCTCTAGAAGATTTTATGATAAACCATCTCCAGCGGAGACTGAAGAGACAGGCCGAAAACCACTTTAACTGTTCCATAGAACTCCCTCTGTTGTGATAGCCAATATAGTTTTGCATAAACTCACCTAACGTTTCCGACCAGTTGTCCTCGGTTCCGCGCAACCGTTCAGTGAGCTGGCGAAGAACGTCACGGAATGACAACAGGACCTCATTGCTTAGGTCCGCTATGAAAACAAGAACCGTTTCACTCAGCTCTCGTGCCAGCCTCGAGATAACTGCATCGTTGTCGTCGGACCAACTTGGACGTTTCTGGTAATAAAAGCGGATTGTTTTCATGTTGGCTGTCACGATCTGCTACTTTAAATCGAACAACGACCGTACTTAGGAAAAGAGCTCTCGTCTTTGAGTTTTTCAGTCGCCTAACATGTGGCCTTCGTCTCTGACAGGACATTCTAGAACAAACGGGTTTGTAAACAGGGATAAACTACTTGGTGCTGACAAATCTACAATCCATACTGTATCCGGACAAACGCATCACTGATATAATGTATGATTTGCACATGTCGCGCTGTCGCACACTCACTTAAGCAAGCGGGTGACAATGACCTCCTCGTGAATGAGTCAGGGTCTTGATATCGCCCGCATCCAGCTAGAAACGGGTGTTCGTGATAGCCAGCTCATTGCAGCATATAAGTGAAGCAGACGTTTACTGTTTTATTTGACAGCACCAATGCCGTGAGGTTCAGTGACACTCTACCAAGCTACTGGGTCGCGCCCAAATCGCGTGTTGAAATCGACTACAAGAAATAGCTTATCATTCAGTGGTGTGACGCATAATTGGACCATAAACACTAAGAAGCGTAGGAGGCTTACCTGGAAAGAGACCCAGTCGCATGGACATGATCCAGAGGTTGACGCCTTGCGGTTCACATATCCTCAAAGAAGTGGTGCTGTTAGCGACTGTGAATCAAATACCATGCTTCCTGAAACCATCTGTTAGATAACAAGCGCCAGCTTTTAAGAGTTTACCTTGGTCCGCAGGCCTTATCTCATTCTAGAGTTCTGTGTTAATGCCTCGGCGACTTCATTCCATCTCAATCAGTGTGGCGTGGTTTTTCGTCATTCCGACAATGCGTCAATCCAGCAGCGTGCACACATTCTATGTCTCAACAGGTAACGTTCTGCGTACACGGCTATGTGCTAGGTTAGCTCAGATAACTCCATACCTTTGTCACAACAGTCTGACTTGCGGAACAAAATAATACAGGGATTTACTGGGGGATCTTACACGTAACTAGTGAATTAAATGTCTGATTCACTTGACAATGAGGAGTTAAACCTACCCCAGAGTTGCAGTGAATAGGACGTTAACGTCTGCGCGCAGTAGAAGTAGTGTAAGCTACATGAACATCTCATGAGTTCTGTAAGGTTTTGACCGTACAAAGTATTGTCAGTGGTCATGACTAACAATTGGACGGTGAGGACGCTTTTTTATAGCCATCCTCTCCAAAATGTGAAAAAGAGGATTGTCACAATTATAAATATATAGTTCTATCGTACAATCATAGATTTGTGTTTTACAACCCAAGCGCTCTTTCGCAGTCAGCAGTACGACAGGTAACTCTATGAGCTCAAGTGCTTTTTGTCTCGCTGGTTCCTTTTGAGTTACCTGTCACAGGTGGACCTGGTCGTACTCAAATCTTAGCCAGCCCTCCAGATCAACACAGCAGACAATCCTTGTCATTACACTAGAGTATTGGAAGAGAACCGGACATAGACAATTACCATATTCTGTGTACAATAGAAAAAAGTAAACAGGAACACGTTTGAGCAACTGTCTTTGTACCACGATTCGCCCACATTGGCTATCCAATATATAGTCTGAGATGGAGTTGCTTACTGTCATAAACCATGGCAATAGACTCCCCAATGGCAGCCTGCAAGTTAGGGAATTAAACGGGAGACGAAGAAGTTCAGGTATAGTATCCTCTACGAAGAAAGTTCAAGTGTAAGTGCAGACATCAGTGAAGAAGGCAGATGAATTCAAATTGTATCACAGAAACTAAATGAAAGTCTTCAAGAAAAATTATTAAGAGAAAGCAGAAAAATGAGGGCAGTAGAAGGTCACTGGAATCCAGATTTCTAGTGCTAAAAGGGGTTTGTTACCTGCCGACCAAAGATGATCGTCGGTTTATTCTATTGAAAAGTTAAAAAACAGATTATCGCTTTCAAATACTCGGCCACAAGCACTCACAAAATAATTCTCACGTCATTCGATTTTATCCACAGGAGATACATAAAATATCTTGTCAGCTGTACCCAATAATCTCACATTCAGGACTTCCTCTGTTGATCAACAGCACTGATATAATGTGACCAGCCAAACAGTAGTTTTAGTAACTGGCTTATTGGCTGATAATTTGACTGATATGATCTGAACACAACTCACAAATGCGATTGTGCTTGAACATTTATACGTAACAATTCAGTTGTGCCCACTATGCGACTATAAACACAATGACCTGCGTTTGACTAATGATCAGAAAATAAAACTAATGAGCTCTAAAATTAGTGAAACTTGAACCTGGTTCTCAATTGAAAACGTACCTTTCTGGAAAGACTCTGTAATAACTTCATTGTGAAATACTATTGGAATATCAGATATCCATTTACGCCCTAATCGCTCACCTAAGATGGGACACGATCAAGTCAACTAGAATAGTGATAGCAATAGGAAAAACATACTGTTGGACTCAAATTAGTATTAAACACATTCGAGGCATTAGTTATAAACTACCTGGTATATTATCACAGAGTTATTGGTGATGGATATAGCTCGCTTTGGGTTGGAGAACGTGGCCCAGTGGAAACTGGTTAGGTGGATACAATACAAGGCAAGTGGTTCGTCCCACATGACAGTGAGCCTGCCTGATAACTAAACGATCTTCTTGTTTTGTAGTCGGCACGCAACGATTTTTATTAAAACATCGCAGTCTTCCTGAGTGCAAACGCAGCAGTCCTCAAAAAAACCCTAAATACTAACTGCTAGATATGTATGCAAACACCTAATTAAAATGGGGTTACATTTGAATGCTGTATTCGCTTCACCTATAAATGCATGAATAAACTTTTTCATAACCTGACCAATTTGAAGAAGAATGAATCCAAACCTCTGTTTTCATGTAGCGTAACATTCGGTCGATGTTTGGTGTTACGGTAATTTATGGCTGAAACTGTTTAAATCGAAACAACTCAAGTGGCTATTGCTTAAGGTCTGCCTCCCATTTGGGACACAAGAATCGTCATTGTGAGGTACGCATGAGTTGTTTATTATCCTGTGGCATGTGAAACTGATTTGTAAGGTGCCTGAGAAACGAAATGTCAAGTACATTTATGTCATTAAGTTGATTAGCAAATTTACGAGTAAAATTAAATGTGTATTGCGGGTATGGACTGAAGGTTGACTGTGTTTTGATGATGTTCAACGAGCTTGTCACTTATGGAAGTCAGTTCGTTGACGATAGGTTCAAGGAACTGAGAGTATCAGAGGGTCGTCTTTCTTGACTTGCTCAGTGTCTGGAGCTTGCCGTTCATCGACGTGTATTCGGGAATGCTCGGGATGCCCGATCACGCTGTATAGTCGGCGATGGTTGGGTCACTCATTCCACATGTCATCTGCTTGTTTAGCGTACCGGACATCATGTGCTGAAACCATTAACAGTTGAGTAAAATCGTGTGTTGCTGTGTTGTTGATGACCCTGATTATTCCATTGAGTAAAGTGGGTAGGTGTCGTCTACCTTGTTGGGGTCCTCGCGATCACTCAAATTGCTGTCTATAAAAGCTATTCGAAATGACGGTGTGCTGCAGCCAATGGATTCCTATTAGTAATTTTTATGTAGTATCCTACGTCACGCCCGAATCACGAAACCTTCTGATCAGACTCAAGATCACTGTGATGATAAAGATTAGAATGATTGCAAGACGAATCAGTGTGGTTTAGCATTCTATCTCGAATCTAACCGAAACTACTTTATATTACACCAGTTTTCATTGTATCTAATTGAAAACACAACACCCCTATATGTGTTCCTTTTTCATTTATATCCATACCTATACAGAGGTTTCCAACCGGATTACAAGAAAATCCCAACACAGTTTGTCTCTGCTACCTTGGCTTTGTACAAAGGTGCGATGCAAAACCTGTTACCTACACCTGCGAAATCGCACTACCTGTTCAACCTACGTGATTTTAGTCGTGTCATCCAAGGTGTTCTGCTTTCTCTGCCTGAAACTGTGGATCCTTACTCTATCAAGCGATTGTGGGTGCATGAAGTATTCCGAGTCTATTATGATCGTCTGGTAGACGACTCGGATCGCAAATGGATTTTTGAATTCATACAACAATGTGTACGAGAACAGCTGGAATCGAACTTTGAAACTTTGTTCGCTCATTTGGCCGGTCAGAGTCCAGAGGTTAGTCAACGTCAGTATTTGTGATTGATCATAAAGTGTGGTTTGTTTACATAGAAATGAAATTCGAGATCATTACTTTTCGGAGAAGTTATTCAACAATACGAGTTCCATACTCATTTTGTCTACATCGAACACGTTAGGAGAGGCACAAACCACACTTTATGATGGTGCCTGGTTTGATGACCTGGTATCTAGGGTACTATTTGTTTCATTCTAATCTTTATGAATATTGACAGGGACAGAATGTTTGATAGAAGGTGATTTTGGGAAAAACAGCCACCGACGATCCAACCTGTTCCGCTTTTCGGCATCCAGCCTGTGTGTATGTGTATGTGTGAGACAGAGAGAGCGGTAAATCGTTACTGGGGCAACTCATATAGTTAGTTTTGAATTTCACGAAACTTGACGTACTCAAACTCCTCTCATATAGCTAGAACCAACAATATCAAACATGTGAATAGGGTAACTCCTCAAAAGAAGTGAATAATTTTAGACTCAAGTTGTTGGGGGTGTTTGTCAACAGTTCGTCAGCCATGATGATGGAAACATTGGAGCGATTGGGCACTGTAATGAAATCCATGGAGACGTACGCAACAATCTTCGTTAGTGTGCGGGCCTAATATGCCAACCTGTCGAGGTAACTTCTTACACAGTATAGAAATCCCGGTATGAAATTTTTCAATCTCCACTCTTTGCGCTATAGCGATACACAAGTGTGACGTTGGGGCCACAATTCATCATCATCATCATAACAGTCATGAGCCGGACCAAAAGTTAATGTGGCTCGGGCCGCCGCTCATCTCAACAGTTACTTGGAATATCCTAGAAGAAAACGTTACTAAGAAGGTTGGAAATTAATGAAAGAAGACTAAGCGGAAGAACTAGAAATGGAATGGATACAGGTACGTCATTGACTGCGACACATCGCCATCTCGGATAGCGTCTCTAACCAGCGGTTTGAGTGATCACGAGGACCCCATCCAGGCAGGCGACACCTACCCACTTTGCTCAATGGAGCAGTCAAGGTCTTCATATTTCGTGACCACGTTGTTGCTTGACCACCACGTGGTTTTACCCAATTGTTGGTGGTCTCAGTATATAATGCTCGGTACGGTAAACTCTCAGCTGGCATACGGAGAACATGACCCAACCATCTCAAGCTGTGCAACGTAATTAGTTGACCAACTGATCGCGCATCCCGAGCATTCCGGAATACGCGTCGGCGAACTGCCACATTGCTCACGCAATCAGTCCACTTAATATGGGCCAATTGACGGAGACAACGATGGTCAAATACAGCAGGTCTGTTGATATCTTCTTTGTGAACAGGCCACGTTTCCGAACCATAAAGCAAAATGGAGCGCACACAGGCATTATATACCCTTCCTTTCAGTGAGAACCGGACGTTTTTTCGACGCCACAGATGATGCAATCTGGCTAAAGCAACTCGTGCCTTTGCTATCCTCGCTGATAACTCGTCAGCAATATTACAGGCTGACGAGATAGTGCTACCCAAGTATGTGGAACTGTTCATAGTCTTAAGCGAATTACCTGCAATAAAAAAAGTAGGAGTGGAAATGCCCCAGTCTTGAAGCAACACTTTGCACTTTGAAGGTGCAAAGCGCATTCCATACAAACCAGCCCGGTCGCTCAACCTGTCCAGCATGGTCTGCATGTTTTCGGCAGAGGGGCTGAGTAAAACTGACCGGTATATCACGCCCTCTCACTGATCAGGCTAGGTTATGACGATGACTTCCCACTTGCCAAGGTTCACCAAAAGTCTAACATTGCAAGGCATTGCGATAACTGAACTGCGATACAAATTCATGGCGGCTCACTGTCATAATTACAGTTTATATGGGCTTTTGTGCCCATCCTTGTTCATATATGGTTCAAACTGACCCGAGTTAGAACCGAGACATGCATGTTTTACTCGCTTCACAATGACTTGAACAAACTTGCAAAATTGTGTCAAACGTTTGGGTTGTGGTTGTTGTAGTGGGGTTGCGCACTGGAAATCGGTAGCTGTATGGTTAGGGGAGTGGCTATCTACAGAAATCATCCTCGTAGGGTAACAGTTCCCCCGACTGGTGTCGCTGTTCTTACAGTGACAAAGAGGACACCTTACCACCACTAAGCGAAGCAGCCGAAAGGCACATATTTGCGAACACAAAGCTTCTAACGAGATAGATGTGTGTGAGTACAAGAGTGACTAACATCAACGCTGACTGTTTTGCCGTGTTACGAAATGATGCCAATTTTTGGTGAACAGAACCACACAATAACTTACAGTAGAAATCCATTTCAAAAATTTACATCGCCGTTACTTTTCTCTGATGATGATATGTTCGCTATGTTTAGTGCAGTTAAAAGTTATTTCAGATACATTTTGTCATCACTAGATGAGTTGATAAGTGAAAAGATAGACCGTATTGTGTAAACATCACCTCAAATTAGTTGAAGTACTTCCAAATACATCTGCATACTCTGTTAACCACAGAGTTCATATAAGTGCCGTTAGCGATGACTTGGGATCGATTGCAGGCTGTCGCCGTCGACTTTTAAACGACCACTGCGTAGTGTGTAGTGTCAGTCACCAGTCCTACCACACTGACATGCTGATCCAAGCAAAGGAAACGCAACGGTACAATGAGGCAAAGGCGGAGAAATAGTCGTTGCAACAGACCATCTACACCGAACGTGGACCTACGCGGAGAAACCCTTTAGCCGAGTTGGGCGTGCGAACACTCGGTTTAATAATACTGTACTCGAGCTGGATAACACCGGGGCGGTTCTGTCCAGATGAGGTCGTGCCACAATGACGTCCAATTGAATGCAGTTGATGTCAGATCACATGCTCCCCGTTGTGATAATGGTACCCCAGTCACTTTAAATCATGGTGACGCGGACACAATAAATCAGTGGAATCAAGTGTGTAAGCAACATGCTAAGATATTGAACTGGACAAAACTAATTTGATCTAAACGTGTAAGTCGGCTGGTTGAAGTTTGGTGAGTCACATAAAGAATGGGCAACCTCTGGGACCAGTTTATCAACTGACAATGGGATAAGAGATGACACGGAACTATGGTGGTCGTTTTTCTTACTTACTCGACTGACACCACAGATGAAGCTAGCTTGGAGCAAGCTTTTTCCAGATATGCCATAATGTTCATCCTATGTGAGAAGCGTCCAGTGCATCACATATACTTGGTGTTAGAAAGAATTTTCCGAATGAAATCAACCGTAGCTCCTGAGCTTAAACATAAACTCAGTGTCAGGCGCTCGTACATTCTAAACATGTTTTATTATACGCATACATCACTGTCAAAAAAAACCTTGCAATTCAATCAACCATGGACTAAACGTGTTCGAGCTGTGTATGTGAATGGATATGTGGTGTCAACATCCTTAAAAAGCAACCAAGAGGTTGACGGGCAGTTTTTCTTCTTTTGGGCTACCTCAAACACGGGATCTACAACAAAAACGTGCCAACATTGGATCAGTTCAAAGTGGTCATAGTTTTTTAACTTAATGAAACTTCTGATACGACTTTGCAAAGTACTGAAAGAGAACACTTCTATGTAAACAAGACCACTGACAACATTTCGAGCAGTTATTGTGAACTTATACGGATGAGTTCTTCCCATTTGTTCTTGCTTGGGGATAAGGTTAACTTGCCAGCAGAACAGCATATCTGAAACAGTAACTGGCGGATTCGTACACTCAATAGATGCAATCGGTTTAGATTGATGTAGGCAAATTGAGCAATGATATTACCGAGTATTGTCTCACAAAGGTAACGTTTTAGTTAATGTGTAGTGTAATACTATAGAGTAGATACCATAATGCTCGGGTTTTCAACTTTATTCGATCTCAACGAGAGAGTAAACGTAGATCACAGTATCCAGCGGTAACTACAGGTTGTATATGATTAAGTTGTAAAGCACAAAAGTAGTTTCATTGTCGATAACTGTTCCTCTTAAAACGATACATTGTTCACCTAGTCACGGCGCATCAGTGTGATCAAGTTCCAGTATGTTACTTCATTCAGTTGAAGCTGAGCATAATATTTTTCAGAACAACAAAGACAGATGTCTAGAAAACAAATTAATTCAATCTGGACAACTAGTTGTTCACCACGATTATAATGGCGCGACAAGTTGTTTTAATCATGACAGTGATGTATGAGTAAGATAGTAGAAAAAGAGGTACTTAAAATAGATTTGGTTCAGTATCATGGTTACAGAACATCTTTCGGTTGGAAGTCTCGTAGTATGATCAGGATTTTGATTCCAGATCCTCAACATTCGGTTCTAGAGCGTGGTCAGGAGGCTTATGAGAGCAGACTGTATGGCGCTGCCCCCTCCCTTAGGCTTCACTACGCTGGTACAGTCAGTACCGCTTGGTCAGTTGGTAGTTCGCACCCGCTCCCAGAATGTTCATTACCATGTTCGTTTAGGCAGTGAATATCATGTTCCACAAACCACTTGAAAGGACGTTAAACCCACTAGCCAATCGGAAGGAAGATATTCTAGTGGGGGTCCTCCGAAGCATTACGTATTGAAAATGCGGTTATAGCAAGGATTGGAGGGGCCCGCCTTTAAAACATATTGTATTTCATGGAGTTCGCATCGTCAATACGAAGGTAATCGTTGTGGTTGAAACGCACTGTAATTAAGGGCGTATGAACAAAGTTTTCTTCATTAACCCAAATGGTTCGCTTTACGGGTCTCATTTTCCTGACAAAACGTGAGGTCTACTGTGTTCACTTAGGAATAGCAAGTGATGAAGTTAGCTATCAAACATGTTATCTATTTCTAACCCAACTGTTTCAAGATTCTGCCAGTTTCTACAATGTGCTCAAATTTTTGAAAGTGCGGCCAGGTACAAAAAGCGAACCATACAATTTCCAAAGCATGAAGTTCAGGTTTTTTCTGTGAACTCGAATGAATGACTATAGTGAAATGGATGTCACTGCAACACATAACATTGAAGATTAACTCATAAACTGTGTGAATTTTTGTACGACAAATACTTTTCAAGGGAACTATTTTAGGAAGTTCAGTTTGGCCTATAAGTAACCAAAGTGAATAAAAAACACCGATAACCTGACACTTTTTGGGAAGTCGTTATCGTACGGACACAAGAGTGTGTAGCTTCCTCTCATCATTATGCATGGTGCTGAAAAACACATCTTTTTACTGGATAAACTGAGTTGCAGTGACTTGCAGAGACTTTGAATGCTGACAGCCTCTGGTGTACTGAAAGTGGTAGTTTGGATTAGTAGTGGAGGTTTGAGTATTTGGGTTGTTTCAAGTTAAACACCACCTACACTTGATCGTAGTCTTCACATCCAGATAGGCTTTTTGGTTATCTCATTTCAAAAGGAACCATTAGACTCGAGTTTTTATGCTTAATCTGCGCCACTGCTCAGTCAAAGCTCTCCACATCCCATAGTACTAAGGATGGTATGCTTACTACTATGTTGATAACTTCGTTATGATTATGCCGAATTGATTGGCTGCTCCAGTCTGTCGTTGAGTAATAAATAACGCATGCAGTCTATCTTTTGTTTATAAGGCTATCCGTTGTTTGGCTAAAATCTGAACATGACATACGAACAATCTGTTTTTTTGTTGTGTATAACAGCCAGAAATGTTAGTGTTTGCTGGGACCAAAGTTTTGTCGCAAAATAAGCTGACCCAAGAATGGTAAAAATATGGCTTCCCCACAGTTTATACTGTCAGCAAGTGACAGCATCTATTCACATGATTTGTATTTGTATTCCAATGGTTGTTATCACTCACCAACGGATTAACGATCAATCATTCACAAATCGGTTTATTTCGTGGGCTGTTTGCTTATAATCATTTTTCGTCCTTTTTAGACGTCTGGCGCAGTGAGACTGTTAGAGTTTGGATGATGAGAGATTTATATGTTGTACGCAAGGAATTTTAACAATAAGTAAATCGGTCGACATCCACAAAGATTGCAAGGTGCAGCACTGTTTGAGATATCTATAAGAAACAAAGCTGTAGGCAACATCAGGCAAGATTTCGCGGTCGAGTGTTCAGGGATTGAAGTGCAAAAACATAGCAAAACGAACAAACTCGTTCTCGGTTATTCATCATTATCACCTCGAGCAGTTAATGTTTACATTCACACGATTTTTAAAAAGTTTGTTATTTAGCGAAACCATCGAGGAAGTACCATAAGAACCAACAAATACGCTGGGTCGCTGATCCTCTCATTAAGACATATCAGTTCCACACGATGATCTTCTCGGATGGAAGGAATTTTGACTTAGGTGATCCGGAGAGTTGGAGTTATTACCGATATGACTGTTATAGAGAGACCCGATGCTCTCAGTAGGCGATCGTACGGGGACAGCGACGTGATGGCTTCCCTCCTATAAGAAGTCGAGACTGGTTTTGTGTGGAAAAAGTAGAACTTCCAGTTATACACTGAGATAATTTCTCCTGAAATGCCCCCATTTTTAGCTCAGTACATCGGTAAATATGTGGTTTTTCAACAAGATAAGTGTAGCATGCATATGGCCTGGCAAATGAAACAGCGACCAATCAGTAACTATGGCGATACGATGGCAAGATCATCTGTGAGTCCCAAGCTCAACCCAGCTGAGAATCTATGGACCTATTAAGCAAGATTGTATACTACAACATTTTTCACACGAATTCCTTTGATTGAAACGGAACTTGAAAATCTGATTAGTAGTATGAATGATTGTTATGCTGAAATGCTAAAACGATTCGGACGTTTTTATCCCTGTAACTTCAAGTAATGAAACAGGCATGAAGTTACTCCTGCAACTGAGAGATAGTCGTTTACTTTTGTTATTTTCATTATCTGACATTATATCAAACTGTTGGGATAAAAAATTGTTAGCACAGAACTCCATCACTAGTTACAACGACGCAACTTTACGTCAAGTTGTAGAACTTTCAATAAAAACTCAGTAGTCTAAAATTATGGGGCAGATCACATCCACAACCGTCTGTAACAGTGATCCTTTGGATTTTGTTAACCTAAAGTCTACTTACAGTTACAGTAAGAACACATCTTCTGATGTTACTGCAAGCCATCTCAAATTAACTGTCGTGACCTCCCCCAAGAACGGTTTTCGAAGCTGACTTTTGCAGTTCAAGATAATTCTTTTTTTCTTCTCTCAACCAGATAACCGAGGATCACTTGCGGTCACTTATGTTTTGTGACTTCTCTGATCCAAAGGGAGGACGTAATTATGTTGAAGTGAAAGATGTGGAACGTTTGCGTAAGGTTGCAGAAAGCTATCTGGATGAATACAATCAGTTGAGCAAGAAGCCAATGAATTTGGTCCTGTTCCGTTTCGCAATAGAGCACGTATGCCGTATTTCGCGTATTCTCAAACAGCCTAGATCCCATGCCTTGCTTGTGGGTATTGGTGGCTCAGGTCGACAATCGTTAACAAGACTGGCTGCTCACATGAGTGACTTTGACCTATTCCAAGTAAGTTCTCATACACATGCACATCCATTCAAGTTGTTAGAAAGTTGTTTTGGAGTCTGAATAAATATTGTAACCAAAAGAAAGTGTGCTCCTTACACTTGTAAGCACAAACGCATGCAATTACATAAGTTTGATCTTCAATTGTTTTCGTTTGTTTACGGAATAAGGCCAGTCGTACGTGTGTTCTGTTTCTCTCCTGTTCCGCAGAGTTCAAGGTAGCAAGATGGTAACAAGGCCACCAACCTGACAGGGTCACAGGTTCGACATCAACTTATCCCTAATACTTCTGTTTCGATTTAGACAACCTGTAGACATATGATTAACCTATAGCCCAAATGATCATATTGTAGAAATTATCCATTTCATGGCCAAAACTTCGACCAAACACAAATAACCCATTTGTAATCCATGTCGGAATGCTTACCATTTGAAGTAATTAAATGCAAACAGTATGATGAAGGTAATTGGACTGTGCAAATTCTCAGCTTGACAGCAGGAGTAATCTGAAAACCATTTCGAATATTGCTCATTTATTCTGTTGTCTGCTATCACTTCTAAACCGTTCTTTCCCCCGTTACATAAAACTACAGGTCGAAATAACCAAAAGCTACGGTATGAATGAATGGCGTGAAGATTTGAAACGTATCCTTCGAAAATCTAGCGAAACCGACAATCATGCAGTATTTCTGTTCACTGACACACAGATCAAGAATGAAAGTTTTCTGGAAGACATTAATAACTTGCTCAATGCTGGTGAGGTGCCCAATCTCTATCCGATAGATGAGAAGATGGAAGTGTGTGAGAAAATGCGTCAATTAGATCGTACGAGAGAACGCAGCAAACAGACTGATGGGTCTCCAGTAGCGCTATTCAACTATTTTATTCAGCGTGTTCGGGAACAGCTACATATTGTACTCGCATTGAGTCCAATTGGAGATTCGTTTCGAAATCGATTGCGTAAATTCCCTTCATTGGTCAACTGCTGCACCATTGATTGGTTCCAGGTAAGGACAATTTGGAATTGGTTTGCCCAATCGGACACGATCACAGTTTAGCCAGCTTCATAGCACTTATAAACAACTTAAATCAGATGTGATAATTATTATATAATAGAAGATATTGACTATCGTAAATGAAACATCGCGACCAGTGACCACAGCTATCATGTTCACTCAGGCTTTCCTGGCAATCCCTTCCAAAAATATTAGTTTCACACATGGTATAGTTCCTCAGGGATGTTATCATCGTCATGACCGGGTTTTGAACTCTGACCAAATTCTCATGAAGCCACGATACCAACGGTTGCGCCAATGGTCATCTACGGTTGCCTCTTGAAGGCAGGGATCGGAGTTCAAATCATGTTCATCACAATAGTATGCACCACCTATGAGCTCTAATAAGAGCAAAATCGGAATCTAAGATTACTTTCCAAAATGGGGCTAGCTGCAAAATGTATGGGAATGCAAAGGACATGTGTTAGCTTAGGTTGGTCAGTTGGCTAACAACGTCATAGGTTTGTAAGTTTTGTAGGAGAAATGCAGATCAAATTGCTGTTCCGGAAAATATAATTTTGGGCAGTTTGTGTACTTAAAGAAAACAGAATAACAAGAAGAACACTATTGTGCAAACATGCCATTATACTTAAACAGCATTCGAACTTACAGAGAGAGACACACACGTTAGGTGGTCTATGGAAATGCGTTGGGGTTGTAGACAGAAAGGTTGCAACGCCGGCTGAACCTAGCTTATGTGCCGAACAAGTAATGTTGAATTTACCAGCCGAGCAAGTCTAGACCACGGCCTAAAGCAGCGCGTTTTAGACTGAGCATACCCTGAACATATGTTGTAATCGTCCGTAAAAATACGCTGGATTGACAATAGAATTAAAGCGCGCTTGACAAAACTTGAATCTTTCGCCTTGAGACAAGCTAAACGATTGTTGTTGGTCCGGAAGAACAATACAATCGGCCCCACCAACTGCTTCTAAGCTAAATCAGAAGGCGGGTGTGAAAAGTCACTTTGTTAGGCTCCAAAACATGTGTAACAGAAAAAAGGTATATATACGGTGCATGGTGATCTACAAATATTCCCGAATCAGATGGTTGAGGAAAAAGTTACAGAGAAAAGTAGTTGAGACAACCAAGCAACCAATGAATGTAACAGACCAAAGGTCGAGTAGTAAAAAAGTAGTGAAGGTCACCTCTGTGATGTTTTCGGAACTTCCATCCATTCTGATTGACAAAAACCGTCCTCTTGGAAGCAGGCGTTTATTGAATGAAAAATGGGTTCTCTGATATTGAGAAGTAGTTCTGCCTACACGGTAGCCTGCTCGTTTGAAACTGAAGTTTGAGGGAATAATCCCTTAGTCGTTTTATCATGACTAGTGAGGAGGTATACTGGTGGGTAACTATGAGTGCACAGCATTTGAGGGTTAGGATTAGGTCTCAGCTGTCTGTAGTACGTCAGACACTGGTCTAGTGCCGCCGGACTTTGGAAATATTGAATCATTCTGAACCCATGTCTCTCTCAATCCCTCTAGGCGCTCCCTCCAGACGCTCTCAATAAAAACCTTACGATTTCTTAGATAAAGGCAACATACATGTTTATTCGCTTCCATATCCGTCAGGCTCACTTGTTTGCTCAGAACGTTTTCATTTTGCTCAGTTGACATCATCAGTATTTTCCCATATATTCGTGTCTCTTACGTGCGATACAGTGATTAGTTATATGTTTCATGAATGATTACGAGGGTTTTCGGCTACAGCTTACTCATTATGAAACAGGGAACAAGATTTTGCTTCAACAAGCGGTTGTAAGATAAATACAAAATGCATGAGGATAAAAACGCAGGCGCACACGTGCGACTACTGCGCTGGACTCTCTCGGGTTGTTTATCCCAATTGTTAATACATAATCCCCAGTCGAACAAAGGTGACTATGCACAGGTGACCAACCCTTCAGAGCGTGACTGTTTAGCGGAACTACACCCCATGCTGGTCTCGGTACCCTACTCAGATTATCTACGGTAAGTACTGGGCTGAAAGTTCACGGATTCGTATCAGCGACGCTTTTTGTCTCTATCCGTTCCGATCGTCTTTTCCTCTGGATGCCCAGTTACGTGGTCCGGGATTGAATGGGTCAAGTTGTTTCTGCCAGCCCTAACCGTCATGCAGAATCGAAACACATTTGACATAATAATGCATATCGTATCCGGTTAACTACGTAGGTTTGTGCGCTCGTGTAGTAGGCCCGGATGCATTAAGTGTGCGACGAAACAAGCTGTGGAGATCATGTGACCAATGACGTATTTGAACAGAGAATCGGGTGTTGAAACAACGGACCCATTTCCTACCTATCACGCTACACAGAGCAACAGTTCGATTTCGAGTATGTATCTCAACTACAAAATACATTCTTCAGCACAGACGAACGAATACAAGCGGAAGGCATGGCATGATCTTTCAGAGTGCCGGCGAAGCACGTCGTTTAATTGAGAACGAGACTCGCGTGTGTATAACTGCCATATGTTCATGCGGGTATTTGCTACTAAACTAGAGATCCTACGCACGTTTCTTCTATCCTCGTTTTCAATTACTTCCTACATCACTATCGTTGTGTGGCCGTCCGTGAAATCGAAACTAAATCTGAACTCTCTTGTAGTATAAAACAGGATAATATTATTAGTGAATATTCTGACCTATTGAATAATTCGTCCGTCTATCTTCATTGGTTGACGTCTTGTTTGATCTCATTGGATGGCGTTCCATTTATCCTGTGTAAATAATGTTGATTTTTGATCCACTATTGCTACTCAGTTTGTTCCCTTATATCAGTTAGTCGCACCAATCGGGGCATTTTATCATTCGGTCGCTATCTCGCATGATCATTTGTGGGTATATCTGGCTTTGTTGAATGGCTTGAGCCTGCTTGCATCAGTTTGAATCAATAACATCAACCACTGTCAAAAACACCACCCAGTTCCCGTGTTTGAACACGCCGTACACAGCGAATAGTAGGAAAACGTGTCCTCAATTTTCAGGATAGCAGCCCAAGGATTCCATCTTATGGATTCCAAGACTATGATTATCGCGCCCATCACGGTCATTGTTTCGTCACAAGCCAATTATTTGATTGATTACACCCGTAACGTAGAATCGGGGTTGGACAGCCAATCAACAATAAACGTTAACGGTGTCGCGTTCTCCGGTAGAACAAGCAAAATAATGAGCCCTCTGCAGTCCTTCACAATAACAGCATTTGTTGTGAAGAAATGACTACTCACCTTTGTTTGAGCTGACGTACTGAAAGTCTAACGCAGGTGAATATCACTGGCCACTGCACCAACTACGGCACATCATACGCGTCGTTTGGTTTGTTTCTCAGAGGGCCTGCTTATGTCTAGGTTTCGTGCCATCTAGCGCATCTTTATGTTCCCGTTCCCAATTACGCAGACGGTTGGTAAAAATAGTTTACGCTTCTTTGTATAACCAGTCATAATACTCGTGGTTGTATGTTACCGCATCTTTGGAAGCATACAGAGGAACATCAACGCACTGGAACTGTGTAATCCTCCTTTGAGTGATATATATATATATATATATATATCATTGACTACTACCGATTAGCGCCATCTCAGGCGCTTGACTTGTTTCTAAGCACACCTACCTCGATGTTGCTGAATCTTATGTGATTGTTGCGTGATTTTACTGTCAAATGCATACATTCACGCATGTGTGTATCTCGTAGGTACCACCCATCTTCTCCGCTTTCCTACATAGAGTAGTACTTTGTGTTAATCACGCTTGTTTCACCACTGCGAAATTCGAAGATGAAAGTCCTCATCTTCAGCCTGAGTAACTCATTCAGGAAGTGACTGGACAGTAGAATGTACACGCAATGGTGTTCTTCTGAATGAAAGATACTTTGTGATTTAATCTTGTATTCAAATTCAGATAACATTCTCGAATTCATCAATTTAGTGCTATCCGCTTTTCAAGATTAACTGAATGAAGGAATTCCGTATAATCAGTTTTCTCTTTCGGGACAATTAGAGATGCAATCTTACACGGTTCTATTTAAAAAAAACATTACCAGACTTTCTTCTACTTTTCTATTCTCTTTTTACTTTCTGACCTCGGAATCTAACGTCCTCTCACATGACACCCCTTCCCTTAGTGGAAAATGACAGATAGTCAGTAGTATTGTGGTGTCTGACCTTTTCTGCTACCTTGGCGTGGTGGTCAGGCTTGTGTGCTGTTGTGATCCGGAGGG
>LUCH01002077.1:0-26901 GCA_013368495.1 Paragonimus heterotremus
TGACGATGATATGCACTACTGACGAGCTCTAATGAGAGCGAAACTCGAGTCTAGTGCTTCTTTTCGAAAGGGGCCGACTGGAAAGTCTATGGGGATGCAACAGCTGCGATCAATTGTGGGTGATGTTCAACTTGAAACAACCAGGTAGCTGGTTGTCCATAGACTCCGTGTTTTGGCCACTACGGTCCACGTTCATAACACCCGGTTGCTCCCACACGCCTCTGTAACCGCTTCTCAACGCTTGATAGGCAACGCTGGACTGGGAAGCAGTATGGACAAAGTAAAAATGCAACACCTCCCTAACGGGTCATGCCATCAAACAATAGATCATAAAAGTCGCATTCAATAACGAAACAGATTTACACATCACTAAACGGCTGATCAAAACTTAACGAATTTTCCGTAAAATCTGAAGCACGTTCTACTGGACTTTTTTGGTTTGTTGTACCATTTGTGAACTTTGACGTGACGTATTATAGCCATGCTGTGAAAGCAATAAGCGTTGTTTGGCTCCTCTCACTTTTGCAGCCTCGTCAATGAGTCGTGTCATTCAACTTCCTGCCAACATTTCTTATTGGACCGTTTTATTGATGGCGTGACAAAGGCAACTTGTTGCGTTACTGAGATTGGCGTGGACAGCTAGTTCAAAAATTTTGTCCAGATTGAGGTGGTACGTTTTGTTGTCTGGAAACGTGATTCGTCCTGAAAAGGATGCGAAGGCCGTTGAGTTCGGGTAGACACAAAACATTCGTATCATACAGGGTTTGGTTAGGTGATGACCACCTAAGATAGCATGTTGATACATGTGAGTACTGATCGAACTGGGCGAGTGCGGGATTGGAAAGTAAGGTAAGAAGTGCAGCGTACTTCTTACAAGCATCGTCTTTGTTAAAAAACTGACTTCTGTAGGACTATACAGACTGGAAGTGTAGATGTTTCTGATGGCAAGTTAGGATTGTTACTTTCACTTCACCGAATGAATGTCCGACTTGTGGGCCATAGGGTAACTAATTCGACTTGTGTGTGTGTGTGCGTGCGTGTGTGTGTGTATTTCTATCTGTCTGACTGACTCTGGTCATGTTGAGTTACGTTGGGTCACAATTTGATCAGCTCAGTATGCCGGAGAGCAGCCATACACAACTTGGTTTGGACGAATTTATCACGCTGCAACCAGATCGCACTCTTGGAACGCAGATAAGTGAACGACCTGCCGGTAATCTGATTGGTGAACAGTATACTGAACTGGCTTTTATTTATGCCGCTTGTGGTGGGAGTGTGGAGGAGACCACTAAGATGTCTTGTGAGTACAAAGCACGTGGGCACGCGATCGGTCTCCTGAATATCAGCTCGAAGGTTGGTGAAGAGGGTTGTAGCAACAGGCAGTGTTCATGATCTGCAAAGACTTGGTCAACCGCACAAATCAACAGCTGATTGTTCTGCTAGTTGTGCTGCACACACTGTAAAGCAATCTATAGGATCGTATTGTATTCCGAGATTATTACCACGTCGAGTTTCTCCAATGTTTACGGATATCCTCTGTAGATCTTGTGTTTTAGTTAGCCCTATTTCACGAAAGATAACTAGCGTGCCTGTTGAGTAAGTCCTTTGGTCCGGACTCCAGATTTCGTTTCCCGGCCCGTGGTTCTGGGACACGTTGCCATTTCAACTTTGCACGTTCATACACATGCAAAGCATTAGCGCCATGATTGCGTCACAGCCATCCTCAGGTCTGGTGACAGAGCTAAGTCTAATCAAGCCCCGGTGTAGCCATGGCTGTTGGGCTGTGCAACCGAGTGACGGGCCCACGCTGTCTTAGTGTTCGAGGGCTTGTGAGTACGGAGGTTCTGACTTGCATCTACGCTTTTTTTTAATGAAACCAGCGCATTGTTGATACACCCTTGCTCAGAAGGATAGACCAATTGATACATTCAAGTCACGCGGAGGCGTTCGTGATGTATCGAGCGCATTTGATCGTGCAATTGGTGAGCTGCACCAAACCATTAAAAACGTATGTTGCAAACGTCTACGCAGATTGGTCGTTCTTAATTCTGTACCCTCGTTATCGAGATCTGTCGTTTCAAGCGAATACACGACGGCATGACAACCAGAAATAGGAAATGTGATAATGACGAGCTGATACGATCTCGCGATTGTGATGGTGAGGTCGATTGATGAACCAACAGTTTTGGAAGACATACCGCGTCTATAATTCACTCGTTTGGATCCGTACACACGTGTATCAAAACATCATCTGAAAACGAAAGCCTAACTGATACCCGTTATCTGACATGGTGCCAGGGGTTTGGGAGGCACCTATCAGACAGTCTTTACCTTCATCATCATCTACATTTCCAGTTTTGAGTCGTACCCGCGGGTACTGTCATTCTGGATGCTGCTAAAGAGATGGAACAATAAATAAATACAAGCGTTTCAACTTCATGGCATCCTTTTTAAGCACGAAGCAGTTTTGTATCTCCTCCTGAAGCTACACATCGTAGGAATAATGTGTATTAGTGGGAAGAAAATCTATGTACCTCCCTTGAAACATACCATATATAAAACCCGAAAGAGCTAGTTTGATGATGTCCATAAGTTAGGAGACAAGTATTACGGGAATAAGTGTCAATAGCAAAATAAGTTGTTAGGAGGCGCATCTCCTAACGAGACAGCCAGAATCCGTCATGCCACATCGATCGACCGGCCCAGCTCGGATGGTATGGTCGCGGATGATGTTATGGCCCCATTCAGGCAATCAGATTGCAGGTGTGCAGTCGAACGCCTGAGCGCTATCTGAACAGTGTTTTTCTCGCGTCACCTTCTGACGCCCGCTGTAACGTGATTTGTTCTGACGCCCTGACTGCCATTTATAACTGTCTTATCTGATTCGCTTTGTATCTGTCGCCCATCTATGGTAATCGTTTTGTCCTATAAATCTAGAGATTCTGTGGCCTTAGTTTGTCTAGTCTAATCCCGTCTCGCTCGTCCAATAAACAGTGCAGCCTTGTCTCTTCTGATTTCTCGGGTTGGGCCAAGCGACTGAGCGCATAACCAAGGTGACGATCCAATACAAGTCTTTTTCATGCGCAGAATAGCGAGTGTGATTTCTCATAGTCACAACACTCAGTGACGTTTCTCAATATTGGTTACCCGTGCTCATACGAAATATTAAGGCTCTGATGGGCAAGGAATTCGCTAAACTGGCAAACAAGTTTCGAATGAGCAAACATGATTCTAGCATATGTATACACTTCTGTGGACCTATTAGAAATGATAATCAAGGGCGACTGTTTTGTTCAATAGGTTCATGTTGCTGACCGAAACCAGGTTGTCGTGATTAATTTACAGTAAATCAGTTTGGAAAAAGAAGACCGATAGGCATAACATATCAACATATCGAAAATCGGTGTCTAACCACGTTATAAGTTATAGAGCAGAGCAAAATATAAAAACTAGTCATGAGCTTTGGTCCGGCGAAAATTGACAGACTGAAGACGTATAATTTCGCACAAAACTGTACTTGCAGTTGGCACGGAAGCGTGGTGATATTATTACCCCATCGATAACAATTATCGGATGAATGGAATTTCACAACGTGAGGAAGGTGCATTTCCGATAAGGAACTACTCGCGGTGATAAGTTTTCACTTCTGAAAGCTAGTCAATCACCACTTTCCCAAGCATTATTCATACCAAGTAGGCCGGTTCTTAACTTCATGGAAAAATTGGGTTTGCTGAATTCACCTATGCAACCTGAATTGTACCACAGGTTGAACCACAAATTGGTAGCGTGTCATTCAGAAATTGTCAAATAATCTGAACGTAGGTAACTTGTTTCTGATAACGAAAACTGTCACCCTTCGGGTAGTAAAGCTTCTAAATAATTGTGAACAATGTGTGAACCTTCCAAAATGCGTTCTCAATTGTAGCCACAGGTGCTTCAAAGTCATTGTTAGATCATTAACTACTCACTCCAGCGTTTCGTTACTCTGTTCTCCAGACAAACCTTACGGACTTTTGGTTGTGTTCATGATAACATCAGCACGTAGCAGTTAGGAAATTCGCACCGTTCATAGCTCCTCCTATACTCTAACGCTCTCCTTACTCAAGTAGCTGAATGGTACGCCTACGCGCTTCACCACAGAAACAGGTGCTCGTGCCTCCCGTATGTGTTGTCTAAGTAAGACTGAAACGTAGCCTTTCAACCGGTGGGTTCATATATTTGGGGGTGATGATCCAAACTCAGTCATGAAAAAGATAGACTGACATTTCGGTTACGTGGTTATCTGCTCACTCGTTCGCACTGCCGTCCAAGGTGACACTAAGAGTAGCTCGATTACCCAACCCTATCACATAAACTGGTATGACTTCTACGTCCATATTTGTGGATATTCCTGCACATTCAGGCAACCGGTGCATTGTAGGATTGAAGTAAATGTGAGTCGATCGCATTAACCACAGGTCTCGGATAAGGATCGAATGTACAATCCTGGTTAATGATAAACTCATCAAAGAAAGTGTGAGAAGGAGTGTCCTGTGTTCAAAGATCGTCCAATCACCGTTCCCGGTCCTGTAACCATTCGCAACAACCAAGGATATTAAAAACACGAAATGTGATCAGTAATGTACGAAACGAGAAGAAAGTAGGAAAATTGTATAGAATGTCATGGCATCGTCCGAGTGGCTAGCTGGCGAAATCTTACAACCAACGAAAGACTTGACTTATGACCCGTAGCCCACTTCACCCGCCGTCTGAAACCTAATCGAAAATAAACACACGGTTTATCCGTTCAATTCACTTTAAGGTTTTGTTAAATAACCAGAGGTCATGTGTGCTGTGACTTGTTGAAACACTGCTTATCACATGTCTAGACATCAGCCTATGGATTCCCGCACAACTCATTCAAGTTAAGGCAGCTTTGCTTTTGTTTGGTGTTAATCACATGACTTTTAAGTTGAAGTTGTGATTGGTTTGTCACCTATTTGAAGTTGTACTGAACAGAATCCACGAAATGTTATCACACAGTTCCGTTTCCTTGTTTGTGACTAACATAAGAACTTTTCAAACATTGTGCAATAACAAATTGCCCATACAGTTGCAAAGCTTAAGCTGACCGTGTGCAGTACTGTGACCCCTAGGGCTTTCTCTTCCCCAATACAAACACCGATGAACCATTGATTTATGGCCACTGTTAATCCAACGAAACTGCAGATGTTGATGATGACAGGCGAGGCTGTCATCGTAGCTCAACCGTGTGTCACTGACCCATCGTTTACTTACAATCAGTGGATAACCTGACACTCTAAGAGTCTCTGTACCGAATGACGCACATTTGGTGAAACAGCTTGTCTGTTAGGATGAGAAAATTTAGACCGAAGGTACACAACCAAATGGGTAGAAATCAACACTACCATACTGAAATGCATATTAAGCGTAGGTTGCAGTTACGTGTGTATGATACACAAGCAAGCTGAAATGTACTGGGCATAAATAGAATCACTAACCTCGTTTTAATTTCCGCTGCTAGAACACTTTCCAGTTCTAATCTTCCGTCACCGGTCCTTTTGGTAATCTCTGACAATTTATCATCGATATCCCTTCGCTGAGTTGATAAACGTTGAAAATCCTCCTGAAATATGAACATTTTGAGAATAATGCACCAAACATGTTGGCACACAGAGTATACCTCTCTCGTTCGAATACCTTCTTTGAGGGTTCTACTAGAATACCGTTAATAATGGTCTAGTTCAGAACCTCAATGCGTTCTCTTGTTATGACGTTGGCGGATGATTCCACCGTTGAAATGAGGACTCTGACATTTTGTGTAAGTGTTGAGTCAAACGCCATCAAATAGATTGCAGTCAGAGCTGCAGATTGTCTTGCTGAAGACTATTGTTCATTGGCACATTGTCCACGTTCAATTTTCATACGGCGACGAAAAAATAACACCTGAACGCAATATAACAGAGCTGTTGCCGGCGTGACTTACCACTTCCACTGTAGGCGGTGGTTCCGAACAAAATAACGGTTTTACTAACACAGATATTTCGAAATTTTGCTGTTAACATTGAATCAAACAGCTTTGGTCTTCATCCTGATTATTCGGGGTGCACTTGGGTAATCCATCACGTGAGATGCAACAGGTGCCCTAAGGTCATTCTTACAAGATTAGTGTTACAGTCATCAAATTAATCATCTGGGCAATGACTGGTTTGGGGCACACACCATATCGATTGGAAAAGAAACGTAAATAACTGTTCGAATGGTCCATTTCGGAACAAAAGAAACAGTGCGACGAGTAATGGCTCTCGACAATTCTTTCACAAGCCGATACACAAACAGAAGTTTCACCAAAATCTATAGAGACAAACCATCAAATCTACGGATTGCTCATCAACGTGTGATCTAGAAACCTTGCCGTCGAACACCTGTAGGTTGAAGGAAAGATGCAGTCATGTTCATCGACCAAACCGCTGTGGGTGAAGGTTTCAGAATTTATACCGCTTATTTTCTTGAATTATTCACTCAAAAAATTGACATTTTTTTCCATTTTTACCTTTTGGTTAATACAACGCTCGCCTACTACCGACTACTACATCGGTTGCTCGTTCAGGTTATCATAATCTTACTCCGTATGAATGATCTACCCCCAGGTGGTCGACTTTTCAACTACAAGCTGAAAGGTCAGACTGAGAAACATGGCTGCATAACTCAACATTACAAGCAGAATAAGGAACAGCACTCCCACCATGGATAAAATAGTACTATCAAACTGGCCTTCTCGAGTAGGAGGAACCACTGACGGCTCTATAATATTCCCTTGAACAGCTAATAAATCTATTAGAATATGACATTGTAATACGACTGTAACAGACCATCAACTTCATGGTTTTGCTCAAGAGCCTCAGAGTTGTTAGGGCGCCTCCGTTGTGAAAAAGGAGAAAAAAACGGCTTGACTCAGTTTTAACTAGCGAAACTGTTCAAATCGGTTGCACACGTGCGATCCTAACTCTTTCTCATGATGTGGTGAGAATGTGTGGTCATTACGCGCCCTATAAATACCTTGTACTTGTCGCCCTAGCCGCACACATTTTGGAGCGGAATGAAGCTTCTTATTTTGAACGCGTCTTTTGGCTTGCCTTGAGAGCGAATAAGGGACAGTCGCGTTAATATTCACCGGGACGAGAATCCGAATACTGCCAAGCGAATTACGATAGTCAGGACGAACCAGCGTACTGTTTAGAAGGGTTTACAACAACATCCTTGTTGGAAAAACCACAAAAACTCATGGAGATATCCGTAGTTGTTAGGAGGCTCACCTCCTAATGAAGCAGCAAGGTGAATCACGTCATATTGATTGATTGATCCGGCTTCGAGTTAATTGATATGTTTTAACCCACTCAGTCCATTGAGCTCGAGTAGTGTGCAGCTGCGCGATTGTGAACTGTTCTCACGAGTACACTTTCTACTGCCCCCCCCCTCTCATGCAAAGTGATTTATTCTCCGTTGGACCTATAAATTTAGAGCCTCTGTGACCTAATCGAACTCGCCTCGTTTTTTCAATAAACGCTGTTGCCGCACCTATTCTTGTTTTCGGTTCTGAGTCAGCGATAGAGGGCGCGTTATATCAGTGGCGACAGAGGTCAAACTGAACCCAATCATGACCATCTCCATGGGGCAGATAAAAGCACTCCTTCAGTAGCAGCAGAACATTTTCGAGCAGTCACAAACGAAGCTTAGTGAAATGATGGCACAGAAGTTATCAAATCAGTCACTGGGAGTTGTAACCCGAGGTCGTGTCTACACCAGAATCAATGATCCAACAAATCAGCGAGTTCCGTTTTGATGCTATCGGTGGCGTCACGTTCGATTCATGGTTCCATAAGTATGAAGATATTTTTCATGTGGAGATGGCACAGCTTCCTGAAGACAAGAAAGTCGGACTATTACTGCGGAGACTTGGCACAACAGAACACGAACGATTCGTGAATTTCATCTTACCGAAACACCCAAGAGATTTAAATTTCGAGGAAACAACAAGGACGCTGTCACAAATTTTGGTGAGCAATCATCCTTGTTTAACATTCGCTATCACTGTTTAAGGTTAACAAAGAATCCTAGCGAAGACTGGGTACAGTATGCAGCCAATGTGAATCGTGAATGCGAACGTTCTAAACTTCATAGCATGTCGGATGATCAATTCAAGTGTCTCATCTTTGTGTGTGGTTTGTATTCAACCCAAGACGCAGATATTCGGACCAGAATTTTGAACAAAATTGAGCAGTGTCTAGATATCACTCTTCAGAGTGTCACAACAGAATGCCAGCGACTGATCAACCTGAAACACGACACAGAAATGATTCAGCAGGCTGCTTCAACGGGTCCCCCGGAAATGATTTATGCCGTCAGCAGCAACAACATGACCAAAGAATCCAGACACTAGCCAAAAACAAATTTAAAACCACCATCAGCATGTTGGTATTGCAAGGAATGGCATTTCGCTCGTCTCTGTCCGTTCAAAAATCACATATGTAACAGGTGTGGAAAAAGAGGTCACAAAGAAATGTTCTGTCGCGCACGAGTACAACCATCCCAACGTCGAGGAAAATTTTACAGGCGTCCGAAGTTCTCCTCCAGCAAGTCGATGGTGGTAACCGCAACATTTAAAATTGATGGGAAATCCAAACGCAAGTACGTTACTCTTTGCATTAATGGTGTGTCTACCCGCTTGCAATTAGACACTGCTTCTGATATCACATTGATTTCCCGTGATACATGGCGAAAGCTTGGGCGACCTCCACTGCTTCCAACCAATCATACGGCTCGAAACGCCTCTGGCGGAACCTTGAAGCTAGCCGGGGAAGTAAAATGTAAAGTGACGTTTGGAGACAGCCGAATGGAAACCTGTTGTTTCGTCACAGATCATCTAGGTTTAGATCTACTGGGCCTTGATTGGATGGGCGACCTGATTTACTAGATCAGCCGGTAAACAGCATATGTAATCAAACGAAAATACACAATCCGTCAGAAACGCTACTTTTCGCGCCAGGAATTCAACATCAGACTGAGGAACTCAAGATTCGACACGCGCCTGTTTTTGAACCAGGCATCGGTCTTTGTACAAAAGCGAAGGCAACTTTAATATTACATCCAGGAGTGAAACCAGTGTTCAGACCTAAAAGACCAGTTCCGTATGCTGCACTGCCGACTGTGGACGGCGAACTTGATCAGTTGCAAGCAGAAGGTATCATACAGTCAGTGAATTACTCGGAATGGGCCGTTCCCATTGTAGTGCAGTGGAGTTCAGCGATCGTAATATACTACTGATACCGCGGCTATTCAGTAGCAGGTGCAGGACATATTTTTTGACAACCCACAAGCCACAAGAAGACTGCAAGAAGAATCATCAAGGTGCAGCATCACCCATAACAGTCCCTGCTACTCAATGGAACTGAGCACTGACATCTGTGGTAGTCGAGACTATCTGGGGCTGAATACTGCGTTCAAATGAGTGTTTTTGTGTCAGGTTTGGTTTACATGCTTGTCCCGTGTATTGCTCTGCCTAATAAATAACCCTTGTGCCATCCGCGTTCTTGGATCACAACAGTAGTTGCCAAGAAGGCTAATGGCGGAGTTCGAATTTGTGCCGACTTTTCTACTGGCGTGAACTCGGCGTTAAAGAATTACGAATATCATCTGTCAGTGCCAGAAGACCTTTTTACGAAGCTCAATGGAGGACAGTGTTTTGCCAAAGTGAACTTTTCTGATGCATATCTATAGACACCCTTGGAAGAAGAG
Source organism: Paragonimus heterotremus (assembly GCA_013368495.1). Classification (NCBI taxonomy): domain Eukaryota; kingdom Metazoa; phylum Platyhelminthes; class Trematoda; order Plagiorchiida; family Troglotrematidae; genus Paragonimus; species Paragonimus heterotremus. Next base: position 9,796 of record LUCH01002077.1, read on the forward strand.
TCGAGGAAATTGCTAGCAAATAATACTCACAGGGGCTTGTTCCAGTATACACGACTGCCATTCGGCATCAAAACTGCACCAGCAATCTTTCAGCAGATAATGGACACCATGCTGTCTGCCCTTCCCGGTTGTGTTGCCTATTTGGACGATATTATAATCATGGGCTGTGATGCTGCAGATCTGGTGCAGAAACTGGACATGTTGTTGTCAAGAATTAAGGAGTATTGATTCCGGTTGAGGAAGGAGAAGTGCATTTTTATGTTGCACAGTGTCAAATATATTAGGTTCATTATTGATAAGCATGGACGCCATCCAGATCTGGCCAGTGTTGAGGCAATCAAAGCGATGCCTCCACCGAAAGATGTATCCGGCCTCCTTGCTTTTCTCGGACTTGTCAGCTATTATGGAGCATTTCTTTCCACACTTTATCAACTCAGAGGGCCGCTCAACAGACTTCTAACGAAGGATTCAAAATGGGAATGAACAACAGAATATCAACGGAGCTTTGAGAAAGTTAAAGCAATGATTACTTCTGATTTGCTTCTGACCCACTTCAATCCTTCTCTTCCAATAGAGGTTGCATCTGACGCATCAAACTTTAGAATCAGCGCGGTAATTTCCCATGTCTTTCCAGATGGATCAGAGAAAGCCATTGCGCATGCTGCCAGATCATTGACACCAGCCGAGAAGAACTATAGTCAAATTGAAAAGGAGGCACTTTCCATCATTTTCGCAGTCAAGAAGTTCCACAAAATGCTGTATGGTAGGCGGTTCACTCTTCTTACATATCACAAACCACTGCTGACTATTTTTGGTTCAAAGAAAGGCATTCCAGTTTATACTGCAAACCGACTGCAACGTTGGGCGACAATGTTACTCGCTTATGACTTCAATATTCAATACCGGAAGACGCACGAATTTGGCAAAACCGATGCCTTGTCACGCCTAAACAACTCGAAGCAAACAGAATCTGACGACTCCATCATTACGTCAGTTACAATTGAACCGGAGGTTCGTCAAGTCCTCTTCGACAACATAAGAGCTCTGCCCATTACTGCTATGACCATCAAAAACTCAACGAAGCACGTCGAAGTCTTCCAAAAGATGATGCACTATGTGCGCACAAGGTGGAATCAACACAATCTGGACCCAAATATCTGGCAGTTTTTCATAGGTGTGACTCCCTCTCCATTATCGACGGTTGTCTCATGTTTGGTGACCGGGCCGTCGTGCCACAGGTGTTACGTGACAAAGTACTGAGGCAGTTTCATACCGGCCATCCAGGTATCAGCCGAATGAAAGCTCTCGCGCGCAGTTATGTATATTGGCCGCAAATGGATTCGGAAACTGAACGGTTCTGTCAAAGATGCGAAGGATGTCAGCTAACAGCTAAAGCACCCCCGAAGTCCCAGTGGCAACTATGGCCAGGTGCAGAAAAACAGTGGCAACGTCTCCATCTTGATTTTGTGGGGCCAGTTAATACTACATGATCATGGTCGACTCATTCACCAAGTGGCCGGAAGTTGTTCCAATGACAAACCCGAATTCTACATCACTAACATCAGAGCTCAGCAAATTATTCAGTTACTTTGACATTCCAGAGACTACTGTATCGGATAATGGATCACATTTCACATCCGCTACTTTCCGGACATTCTGTGAGCATCATGGCATTCAGCAAAAATTCTCTCCCCCGTATCATCCACAGTATAACGGTCAAGCTGAAAGGTTTGTGGATATCTTCAAGCGGGCATTACTTAAAGCCGAGGGAAAGAAAACTCCAGCAGATGTTATTCAGCATTTCTTGACTGCCTATCGCATCAAACCTAGTCGCAATACACCAGGAGGAATCTCGCCAGCTGAATGTATGTTGGGACGTAAAATTCGCACAAGGTTCGACAATACCAGGCCATCACCACTCACATCGCCAACGAAGTACACAGGACTGGTTATCCACAATGCATTCGGCGTCTCAATATTGGCGACTCAGTACTTGTAAGAGACTTCCGACGTAAAAAGTAAATGGACCCCTGCGTGATCTCAAAACGTAATGAGAAGATGATCTATGAAGTCAGTCAGGAAAGACATCTGCAAAAGACATATCAACCAGTTACGGAGGAACCTTGGCTTACTTCCGATCAAACCAGACTCAACTTCATTACATTAGGAAATTCTACTGGAAACCTTGAATTGGAGAAAAAAACTGACGTGCCGCTGTCAAAAATCGACGTGACAACACCAATTTCTTCTCCGTCTAGACGGTCCAAACGAACAAAGAAACCCGTGAAACCTCTACAAGTGAATCCAAGATGTCGGACCTATGACACATGTCGAAAAAGGGGAGGTGTTAGGAGGCGCATCTCCTAACGAAGCAGCAAGGTGAATCACGTCATATTGATTGATTGATCCGGCTTCGAGTTAATTGATATGTTTTAACCCACTCAGTCCATTGAGCTCGAGTAGTGTGCAGCTGCGCGATTGTGAACTGTTCTCACGAGTACACTTTCTACTGCCCCCCCCCTCTCATGCAAAGTGATTTATTCTCCGTTGGACCTATAAATTTAGAGCCTCTGTGACCTAATCGAACTCGCCTCGTTTTTTCAATAAACGCTGTTGCCGCACCTATTCTTGTTTTCGGTTCTGGGTCAGCGATAGAGAGCGCGTAATATCAGTAATTAACATGGATACGCTAGCAAATATCCGGATTCATGAAAATTTTGTCCGGACGTTGTAAGTCGTTCAGTAACGTCTAGCTAGTAGGGATAAAAAAGAATTTCAATTGTATGAATTAGTAGGCAATGCTCATCTTATCAAGAACCGAGATGTTAGCACATCGGAGTGTTATGCGACATACGCGGAATACTGGTTTTATTACAACTGCACTCTACTTTTGTGCTTATGATGTAATCATGTTCACTGCCACCAGACTGGCCTGCTCGAACCAACACATCTAAACGTTCAGCCACAAATGTTCTGGAGCGATGTTCGGACTGTCCGGTGTTCCCGAAGGGAGACACAGTGAAACTCTTAAAGGCGATCACGCTGTCTGTGGTAATTTGTTCTACCACCAGGCATTGCTGTCATGCCTTGGATCTTGATCAGATTATCTACCTCATGTGCTCGAAGAAGGACGGAACCGAAAACCACACAGAGTCGATCTGTAATTGAACATTGGGAGGCGAACTTCTTTAAATTCTAACACACAATTTCAGCATCAGTCACTCACGGGAGACTTCTTCAAATTATGGTGCATCCATTGGTGAAACGACTGTGCGTACTGCGGTCTGAGCCATGCGTCTCTCACACACCTTAGTAATTATGCCCGACCGCCATGGAATTTATTTCAACACGGATCTGACCGATCTATCACATGTGCTGTTTGAAATAGTCACCTATTCTGTCCGGCTATAAGACGACGTCAGTTAAACAGCGCTCCCGATCCATACATAGTGTACCCAACCTCATAGGAAGCGGTCTGCGAAGAGGCCGGTGAACATATATTGAGCCGGTGGTCCGCTGTTTGGGGATGAATAGACGACCGCATACACTGTTCGTTCGGTCTGTTCTGATTGATATGACCGGACATGCGGTTACACATAACTTAGCCGAAGTAAAGTGGTTGGGGATTAATTGTGATGATGAGGCAGAACAACCGTCCGGTGAAAATTGTACATCGCCGTCAGATTAGGCAAACTGACGTGATCTACCTTACTGCGCTGCCCGTCACGTGCTCAGCTATCCATGCGAAGACACCCATTCAACCCCACTGACTTATCCAAGCAAGGATTGATTGTGTACTCACCAGTGTTGCCATATTGTCGAACCAGTTTCAACTAGCCGGATCACTTGAATGTTGTATGCCAATAACCCCGCTTCTCACCATCCCCACGTGACCTCAACTGTGCCAAGCCCCGATGTGCGAACCGTTGGACCGCTGTGTTTATAACGCGTAGACAGTATGAGGGATTGACTACGCATCGTTAACCTGCGTGCAAGACGTTCGAGCCTTGTTTTCTGACCATCTACTAGACTGGTTCCGACAACGTGATTTCAACGGTTTATGCGAGTGATTTGATTAGCTGCACGTTTTCCAATGGAAATAGCGTTCCATTCAAATCTTCGTACAATCCACACTGAGAAATAAACTTGTAAAATTAGTCACTCAGGGCGGAATAGTGTTACCCGAATTGTTTACTTTTGTTTGTACTTTATCGTCTGCTGGAGCTCAGCCGTTGGTAAGACAGTCGATAGCCTCGAGGAGCTCCTCAGTGGTAGTTGGTCATGTAGTTCTGCCAAAAGAGATTCCAGGAGTTTGAATCGATGAAAGCAATTGGAAAATGTTCTGCGCTTTCCCAACAAATAAACCATCAGAAAAACAAGTTGGTTGTACTAGTGTTACGTGATTGGGGATTATCAGTCTCCGTCTACAGGGTTGATCAACTTCTCTATAAGTCTAATATACTGTGCCTTAACACATGTAACTCTCGAAGCGATCTGCTTTAAGCTTTTATCGATCCTATTTCGGCTTTGACTGCCATGCTTTTATTCTGCTGTAACAATCACCTGAAAAGTAATAACTCGAATCTCAGGCTTAAGTTAATCTTCAGTCGGTCAGTGGTAAAAAAAATTACTCCTTCTACGTACCGAAAACGAACGGAGGCGTACGAGATAAAGACAGCTGGAGGAAAAAACTGTGGTAGGCCTTCAGTCGTCATGGTGATATAATTGTAAATAACATTCCTGTGGTGGTATGTTCTGTAGACTACTATCGTCCTACAGTGTGACTGACCCTACTGTGAATTACTTCCTGTTTGCTTTTAAGAGTAACAGAAATTAACCAAAAAAAACTCCATTGTCAACCTGAAGACTTTGCGTTGCCAATCGGGTGGGGCAATGTTTTGGAAACAGGTAACGCCCAACTCAGTCATAAGTTTGAAAAATCCGTTAAAAACAGTTATAATTGTGTTAATCTAGATTTTCCATTTAACCAATGTAATATACGAAATCAACTCAGCTTATCAGTAGACCATTTTGGTTGCGACTTTCGTAGAGTGCGTTTCTAAATATCGACCTGAAAAACCGCATTCTTGGTTCTGTACCAATAGAAGCCAGAGGTTGTCTGTTTTCAAACAGTCACCATATTCACAATGCGTACCACATATTTCAACCCTCTGTTAACACTCCCGCTCCATCGCCAAAACCATTAAAACACATCTTGTCATTTGCAGTCGGTGGGTCTGTGATAAGTACAGAGAGGACTTAAGTGGTGAGAAAATATCAACGATTTCAGACTGAATATCAAACACAACTGAACGTAACTCTCGCCTTCAGATAGACTTTCCAATCAGCCAACTTCGAGAGAAAGAAAAAAACATTAGACTCGAGTCTCACTCTCGTTAGAGTTCGTCGATAGTGTAGATCCTTGCCACGGCCGGGATTAGAACTCCGGTCACGCTTTCATGAAACGATCGTGTTGACCATTGCATTATCGTTCTCACATCAGGCATGACCGAACTGTCACGTCTGAAGGCCCATTAACAGTCATTTGTGATTACCGATCAGGTTGCCCAGTCGTGTCGATTAGAGGCACAGTAACCGTCCTGTTAAGTCCAATCGGAAATGTTCACTGATCTCAGAAGTCTTAATCGTGGAGTTACAGGGGATAGTTCGAGCGAATGACCCAAAGCGCAGCATTAAAAAAATGTTATACCCTTCACGAACTGCAGTAATGTGATGGTCATTATTCCCTCATGCTACTGAAAACACTTGACGTAAAAAGGGGAGTAGCCCTACATATCCCTCCACGTTATTCCAAACTAGACAGGCAACTGCCCCTACTTCTACATCATAACGTTCTGAATTTTTTTGGTTGTTGGGTGGAAACCTAATTTATGTCGAAAAGTACTGTCTGTATGTATACCGATCTAGTCGACCGTTTATTTCTGTTTAAACCTATCAGTTTCATATAAAAGCAAGTTGACGGTGTACCCTCCCAATGCATACGGAAAAACTCAGAAACTGTACCAAACGTTCAGACGGAACCCTGACGAGATAATGCACTCGGGGTTACTGTTGTATTCCCATTCGGATGAAGTAAGTTTGCAGGCCGTAACAACGGTAGAGAGAACAAGCGACTTAATAGAAGTACAAATTATATTATCGCATTAACAAGCGGTAACCTCATTCGTATGTGCGTGGATGAATTAGCCGTTGGTCGTTGAAGGCCCGACCAATCAGAACGCAGCTTGAGTCTCGGGGCCCACAGGCGGCCTTGACGCGTATACAACAGTCGACTATTCAGACTTCACATGTACCGCTGATATGTAGACAATATATTCGTCGTTTTTCTGCAGTCAGAAGACGAGTTAACAACCATTCTTTAGATTTTTAATGAAGCACACACCTCACTGCGCTTCACCTCAGAAGAAGAATTCAACGAGTCCTATTTCTTAGATGTCAAATTGACCAGACGTCGAGACGGTACACTGAGTAGGTCAGTTTATGGAGAACCTACATGGATAGGGCAATATACCAATTTCAATAGTTTTGTGCCCTCAAACAGAAACGAAATCTAGCCCAATGCCTGGCAATTAAAACAAGAAAGATTCGTTCGGATGACGCAGTAGAGCAGGAACTGAAAACAGTTTAAGACCCAATGAGAGAAAACGGCTATCCGGAACAATTCATTATTTCAAATATGAAGGCCAAAATCCTGCATGAGGTAATTTCCACAGCTGAAAAGAAAGCCGTGTTTATAAAACTTCCGTTTAAATGGGATACTGTAGCAGATCAGTTTAACCGTTGAATGTACCGGTCACTTAGACGTACCTTTCCAGCGGCAACCTTAAGAAGTTGGTTCACAACAACGCCGGTGTTAAAATTGAGCCTGAAAGACAAGCTACCAGTCCACGATCAGTCAGTGTTCATGTATTCATTTTCATGTTGCTATTGTACTGCAGAATATGTTGATCGTACCACTAGGCGCTTGTCAAAAAGGATCAAGGAACATCATCCAGCTTGGATTTGAACCGATTGTCGCAAATCAATTAATGGCGCCATTGTTGCGCATCTAGCTGACAACAGCCATCGCATAGACATCAGCAAAGCATTTCAGGTTGTCTACAGAGTTGAGAACACTCAACCAAAAACGCCCCATCAGCGCAGTCTGGCCACCGCCGAATCGACCGCCATTAGATTACGCAACCCTAACCTGTGCTCTCAAAAGAAGTTTGCTCAGTTCTTGCAACTACAGTGGCCACAGATCAATCACATCCAATCTAACCACACAAACATTCGACTCTGACAGTGTGACATAACATCCAGTTAACGTCCGGCCTGGGCCTGACCCATTAGTCTGTGCGTAGTCTAGCATTAGCCTTTATTGTCACTCGTGAACAGTCACTTCTTGTTTTTTGCGCCTTGTCTTATGACGTCTTGATGAAACCTATGTAATTGTTTTGGCTTCAGAAAGAATTATCGAGAACAATTGTCCGTCACATCATTACTTTTGATGTCATGGGAATTTTTCGACATTAAACTATAGAACTCTAACGTGACCCCATTCATAGCGTAAAGATAAGCGTTAGTGCGTTTTTCGACAGTATACGTTCAAACCATCGGACTAGTATCATCTTGACTGACCAATAGCCCGTAGTCCAGAGATTCAAAAATCCAAGTTCTTCGCGAAAATGATTTAGTTACATGGCAAGTCGTGATATCGCCTAGTAGGTTTAATGAAATGAAAGATTTCGACCTGTCTAGAAAGTCCTAATCGCGGAGTTATCGATCGGAGTTAACGGGACAGTTACAGCATCTCCTCTCGAGACGATCGGACAAACTAATCATTACTCACAAGCGAAGGTGGTTAAGTGTTCACATATGATAACTCGGTCATGCCCAGTGAGGCCAATGGTGCAATGGTCAACACGGTTGCCTCATGAAAGCGTGGCGGGAGTTCTAGTCCCGAGAGTGGCAAGGATGTGCACCATTGACGAGCTCTAATGAGAGCGAAACTGGAGTCTGGTGCTTCTGCTATTCGAAAGGGGCCAATTGGAAAGTCTATGGGGATGCGAGAACTGCGATCAATTGTGGGCGACGTTCAACTACAAATTCTACCATAAGTATTAAATCCTGTGAGTCTATTCAAAATGGTAGTTAAATGCAACTGTCACGTCCAATAGGTTCATGTTTGTTGTGTCCAATCGAATGCAAGCGAGCCATGCAGTCGGCCAATCAGATTGTTGTGACCTTCAAACGCTCGATAGCACATGAGAGTAGAGGCTGCCCGTGCCGTATGGACTGAGAGTGTTCCGGAACGTAACTAGAAGCGGTTGATCTGATAGAGCTTACTTACTACTGGTATTTTCCGTCGTTCTTGAATACAACAATGTTGCTGGCCTGAACCAGGTTGTCGTGATTAATTTACAATACATCAGTTTGGAAAAAGAAGACCGACAAGCATAACAATCAACATGTCGAAAATCGGTGTCTAACCACGTTATAAGTTATAGCGCAGAGCAAAATACCAAAACGAGTCATGAGCTTTGGTCCGGCGAAAATTGTCAGACTGAAGACGTATAATTCCGCATAAAACTGTACTCGCAGTTGACACGGAAGCGCTGTGATATTAATACCACATCTATAACAATTCTCGGAGGAATAGAATATCACAACGTGAGGAAGGTGAACTTACGATAAGGAACTACTCGCAGTGATAAGTTTTCACTTCTGAAAGCTAGCCAATCACCACTTTCCCGAGCATTATTCAAACTAAATAGGTTAGTTGTTAACTTCGTGGAAAAATTAGATTTGCTGAATTCACCTATGCAACCTGAATTGTACCACAGGTTGAACCACAAATTGGTAGTGTGTCATTTAGAAATTGTCAAATAGTCTGGGTATCAGTAACTGTCGTAAACGATCAACTTGTTAACGTGTTGATCTACCTACAAATTTTCTAACTTTGGCGGATCCCGTTTATGAGTATCAGGCAACCACAGTGTGGATAACGATTAGAGGGCCTAAGTCTAATGTCATAGCAACCTTCGTGAAGCAATGGATACCTCTAAAGTATAGTCGACTCATCGTGACTCAGTCGCGTGGTCAATGCCTTGCTACACTCTAAGCCAAATGATTTACTGAGCCGTGCTGTCGCCCACATGCGCATCATGCGAAGTTTATTTGACAATGCTCGATACAGCCAGCTCTTACGAGCTGTCCAGCATGCTACATTGCAGCTATGCTGATTGTAAGACCAAGTTTGTGTTCATATGCACACTGCACAATATTGTACTCGGACACAGTCGATGTTGCTAAAACTTATCGTCATATAATCATTTTGCGTTCATGTGGTCGTATCCAGTGCGAGTAGACGATCCAAGATGGTTTGTCTTTCCCGGGAAAACAAGCGCCTACAACACACTTGAAAAAACACTTGGCATTCTTTCACATCCAAAGTTGCTTCGTGGTAATGGAAGCCAAATCCCAGCAAACATGTATGCAACACACTAACTCACTTGTTGTTGTCGCTTGATTAAGCTCAATTCAGTTCTGATTTTATATTTGAACGCCTCGAATTTTCCCATGAGGCGCGTCACGTTTGTTGCATCGTTGCACGATGATTCCTCTCTGATCTGTGGTTTGAGGTGAGAAGTAGAGACTTAATGAAACAAGCTTCATAAAACCGACATCTATTCAGAAATTGTGCACTGATGTATCCATTCCACCAAACGTTATACCCCACCAAAACAGTGAAAAAGTTGTTGATAAATGGATTGAGAATAACGCAACGTTATGAGCAAGTTGCAATACTCTACATTTCAACCACCTCGGGTGGCCTTCCTCAGTAGTGTTGTAATCGCAATCGAATACAACACTCCTTAGGAAGATGACTCAAGGTGGTTGAAATGTAGAGTATTGCAACTTGTTCATAACGTTGTATTAATTTCAATCAATTTACCAATAGCATGTTAAACACGACACCCAAACTGTTTGACTTCATTCATACTAAATTTGGTGGAGATATCTTACAATTGCAATAGCTGATTTACCTCGAATAGCTCCTAGCCAGTTTTAGCGGCGATTTAAAGCCAGTACAGATAGCTACAAGCTGCTTTCTCTTAAAATATACAGTAATGCGATGGACTGGTTTGATAGACTTTCAGAGATGTGAATTCTAGGTTTAAGTGATTTTAGCTAGCACAGACAAAAACGATTGTTAAAACACTCAGAAATAGAATCGGTATACTATTTAACCGGGAGGACAGTATGTGTTATGAAAGGTTTAACGAAAAACAACATGGTGGATCTGTCCAGGAAAATATAACATGTTGTGTGATCGAGTTGGAGAAGATGACCGAAACAGTGATTGCCGCTTAATTGGAAATATAAATAAAATATTGCGTATAGTTGGTCACATTCAATCATAAAGTGAAATTTTGTTCCATTGCTCAAAACTGATGGATCTGTCGGGCATAAAATTGTTTACTGATGAGCAAGTTCCTGTTCGACAGACATACGGAAACATCTGATTTAAACACACGAAGAGTTGGCAGACAAGCACGTTTTTGACTGTTTCATCATGTTTAACAAAACCATACGACCACTCAGAATTGCTGCATTGTAGTTTCCAAGAACAATTGGAGGAAAAAGCGTTCCTCGATGTAAGCAAACAAGCGGAACATTTGGAATTTGTGCGCTAAACGTCATATGAATAATTTCTATAGAAAACCAAGTATACACAACTGTGTCAAAAACAGCCACAACAAAATGTTATGGCCATCTCAAGTTGATAGAGTGCCTCTGGGTCCATGTTTTCATGGCCAACTTGACTTCAGATGTTTTGAAAAACGGATGAGCGTCACTACTCAGTGCACACTACAATTGTCCAGCTACAACTTCTAAACGTGAAGCAGTTGTCATGCGACTAACACGTCGCATCGGATTCTCTTTATCCACGTAAAGCCAAAAAGATACGAAGTGACTAATTTGAAAAAAAGATTGTCATATACTCGTTACCAAAATATTCTAGGTGTCCATAATGGTTCTCGCATACTCTCTGAGTAGTTCAACGTACATCTTAAAGACAATGAGAAAGATGACGACAAACAATCTTATCAAAACCAGTCGCACTGAGAGCCTCTGAACCAGGATTGTCACACACTCTCTCCAGGCACTGCTAAACCAATGGATATGTGAAGACCAAAAAATTGAATAACACCATTCCACTTAATCGTCGGATAATACAGGATCGCATACTACATGTCGAAAATTGTTTCTAATGAACTCAGCATTACGTTAACGATAAAAAAAGACACAATTCGGGCTGGTCTGAGGTGGGCATGTAATTTTGACGTGAATGTCGGAAATAGGAGTTGTCGATCTATCGACCTACTGACGATAGACATTTGCTGGTCATGTGAGGGGCATTTCAGGTTTTGCATGCAATAAACTGGCTGTAGCAAATCGGGAACAAGACGTCAATTATTGTACTTTATAACATTCTATGACCATTTATCTCTTCAGCTTGGTAGGGGATTTGAAATCTGCTACATGGGCAACACTGAAATTTACTCGACGTATACACCGTAGTATGGCACTTTCCAAGGAAGGTTTATCTGCTTCTGTCGGACAGTTGGAATTTTCCATTTCTCCTTATCAGTCAGGCCAGGAATGAACCGAAAAAATGCGGAATAATGTCCTAGTTCCATGGAGCTTAATCACGTGGTGAAGAATTCACCAAGCTATCAGTGACAATGACACTAGTGGCCCGGCCACTGTCGAACAAGTGATGACACCACCAGCTTCACATACACTTGGTTTTTGTATTTTGTGAATAATTCATTTGGTAGGAGGACCATTCAGACAGACATCGATCCACAATTTTGCAGTAAAAATTAATGATGTTCCTCAAACATTGTCTGTTACCGCCTTGTTAACTGGGGTGTTGTGACTTTCTAAGCATGGACCCAGAGACAACAATTGCGGTCGTATGTGCAGCAGACAGGACTGCACGGTTCACCGTACACGACAAGAAAGCACGCCCGTGAACTTGTGTTTGTCTACGTGTACGCATGACATTCGCTTTTGATTGGTATCGAATGCGCTCCTACTGTGCAGGTTCTCTCCGTTCCTTACACTACCTGGTTCGACTGTACATGTTCTCTGTATTCCCAACACGACACTAATGTGGATATGTGTATACGAACGAGTTAAGTGGGATTAGACAGAGCGATGGTTTGAAATAGATGACGGGATTACATAAACAAAATGGCGAATCCAAAACTCTATATCTTTTTCAGTTTAACTTGTCTCAGTGTCAATTTAAGCTGTCCCAGGTAACTCAGTCCAGACGAGCTAACTTACTTCACTATCCGCATCTGGTATGACCGCATCCATTCAGTTTGTAACAGCCAACCAATCTTTGTATTTCAGCCTTTCTATGTGCATATTTGTTGAGTGACATTGTTCGACGTTGAAAGCCAGCTAATCTCCTTGGAACATCTTAAGTTGACATCGAGACATCTTAAACTGGAAAGGTTTTAGTTACCTAACCACAACTGCCCAACACAAACATATAATGGAGTGATTACCACGCCGTGTGATAACAGTAATCTAATCGGCGTAGTTAATAAGAACACATGCACAAAGTATTAACCATAGACACAAACAGGTCTGTGTTGAAACTGAAAATTAATCTCAGGTCGTTTAGCATATACGGTTTTGAAAATATGTAACTCCGATATTATTGACAAAAAAAACTTAAATTTCTGTATGATTTGTTGCTCTGAAATAACTGACAGGATTGCGTCCTATGTAAGATCATAACCGTTGATCTGAAAAGTACCGGAGAGTAAAACAACAAAAATAGGTTTATCTATCAAAGCGGTTTAAAGGTAACACAGTGGCTGACACAGTAACGAAGGAGATGAGTTATATATATATATATATATATATATATATATATATCAAGGGTAATCTAGTGTATATTCATAGGATCGTACTCCCCTGCTTAAGCACTCCTACGCAATCAGTACTGTGTTACAAAAACCTGTGAGCGCAACTGTTTTTTGTCTAGTTGCTCAATTTCGGCCAACCTGACGCGGATGAACCTGGAGAGATCGAAATACTGCTAAGCATAACTCTCACAATCAAAACGGTACACAAGATATTTGAAAAGATCACACACATAATAGGCGATTTTTGAAATGTCTGTCCAATTTCAAAAAGTCTAGAGGGTACGTCCAAAGTTCACATCTTGAGCGGTATCAAAGTTATCCCAATCTGTCTGAAATCTCCCCTTTTTGTATACGAAGGCTGATAATGGTAACTGTAAACATATCGATGACGATCGGTTAATAATCCGAACAAGTTCAATAGCACTCGTTCCATGCTTTCTCAACATTTCTCATTTCTAGCATTGAAACCCACGTTTATGTTATGAAACGTATTCACTAGGCTGATTTGTTAGATCTTGAGTCATACGGAAACTCAATCTATAGATTTCTTTGAAATTGCCGGTCTGCATAATCTCACGGTAACAACCAATTCTCCTAAATGTTTGTATTGCATTTAGCGTGATGCTGAAGCACGGAAAATAAACTCAAGTTCTACTGGATTTTCCAGTATTGACTGATTTTCACCATCGCGATTAAAATGACAAATTAGCCCATCCAAGTCTTGATTATTTGATCACTTGCGATAACAACCACCAGATATCTTAACAGTTTGTTACCATGGCAGTGTGGTGAACACCAAATGATACATGTGCTCTATTGTATATCGCCCTTTTGTTGACACAAGCACACGAAAATTGAACGGTGTGAAAAAATTTTGTTCAAATTATTCCATCGAGGTAAAGCTGCTTGTTTCACTATTATCAAATGAACAGTACAGAATAAAATTACTTGTCGTCCCACCAGTTGCTAAGATGTTTCTCTCTGGTCACATGGTCCACATAGAAGAAAGCTTTGTTCCTCTTGTCAACGGATATTGATTTATCGTCACGAAACTTTCACGTTATTCTCGTCAGGTTGAATAAACAGAGAAGAGTTAACTCAGAGTTCTCCGCACACCTCTAGTAACTCAAACAAGTACCGATTTTACAACTGCATTTCCGTGAACATATCATTTTCATATATTCGATACAACATGAAGAATAAGACAAGAAAACTTTATGAGCCCTACTTAAGTTCAACTTGAACATCACTCACAATTGATCGCAGCTCTCGCATCCCCATTGACTTTCCAATCGACCCCTTTCGAATAGCAGAATCACTAGACTCGAGTTTCGATCTCATTAGAGCTCGTCAATAGTGCACATCCTTGCAACTGCCGGGACTAGAACTCCGACGACGTTTTCATGAGGCAACCGTGTTGATCATTGCACCATTGATCTCACACTGGGCATGACCGACTTATCATATGTGAACGCCCAACGACTTTCGCTTATGGGTAATCACCAGTTAATCATAATCTACTTAAGTGTTTCCATACGTATAGTATGAATAACAATACCTTTACGCTTGTGTTGACTTAGTGCACAGACATACCTTGAGTCTCTCGTCAAGTGTATTCCATGATTTGTTCCTCTTCTGATATAGCGGATTGTTGAGTTTCGATGACACATCTTGGGCAACTTCAGCGCAAAGTTTTCTAAATCCAAATCTGAAACACAAAGATAACCAGGAAGGAAATGATTTGTTATCGGTTTGTGCAAGTATTCCCCGAACATTATATATATATGTATATATATATATATATAATCTTCAACAGAAACAATATGTCATTGGTTAAATTTAACTGTCAATCCTCGTATAATCAGGGAAAGCTTCTTGTATAAGGATAAATAGAAAAGAGTAAGGTAATTCACCTATAGTACTTCCACATCTATTCTCAACTATTTACTATAGTGATCCCTGCTTTCGCAATAAGCCACCCTAATTTCATGGGTGAGTAAGATGATATTTGCGAAACGGTGGTACTGCTACTGTTCACCTTGTTAACTAACTTTAGTGTAGAGCCAACAACCTCACCAGTTGAGCTTGATTAACCACCATCTTTTTTTAAAATATATTTAAACTATAAACATCATCAATCACGAGGAACTCAACTCAGGAGACAGTAGCCACTCGGTGGTTGGAATACCCACGGCTATCATCCTTTTCGTAAACACGTCAACGGTCTCCCATCTTGTGTAATGAGGACCAGCGATCGTGCTATACTACTCACACCACCACTATTCAGTAGTGCGCGACAGAGCATGCATTTTGACAGCGAAGTAATCGCTGGACAAATACGAGAAGTAACATCGGAGTACAGCACCGCATGAAATGGTTCTTGGCACGTACAGGGACGTAAAGTAACTGAGCATTGACGACTGTGGCAATAGAGACGGTATGGACCGAATACCGTATGCAAATTAGTGTTTTTGTTTCTGATCTTCTTTGAACGCTTAACCCATTTGATGCTTTGTCAAATAAACAACTCATGTTATCCGCGTTCCTGGCTCACAACAATCGGTGCAGTGACCAGGACTGGAGGGTGAAAATCCCGTGGCCGCAGCCGTCTTAGGATGGGGACGTCCGCAGCTTCCTAGAGGACTTCGAGGACATGGCGGAAACGGTCAGGGTCAAGACCAACCGGGTAAAGCTGCCGGCCATGCGGATGCTGCTCGAAAGCAGGGCGAAGGTGGTTCTGGAGGCGGCGCGAAGGGGCCCCGCGAAGGAGGCGCCGATCGCCGGATTCTGCAGCCCAGCCGATTGCCAGGAGGCAATGCGGCAGTTCAGGGGCGCCTGCCTTGGACCAGGAGGCGACGCTCTCGTATGCGCCGTGTCACTGCGGGCAGCGCTCTCAAGAGCCCTACCACATTTGAACCAGGATTCAGAACAACGCATGCTGACAGAGCAGTTCTTGGACGGAATGCCACCAACAGTACGGGATCAGCTCAGGGTGGCTCTCATCGCACAGCCGATGACGTTGGAACAGCTGGCTGATGCGGCTCGACAATTACTGGCAGACAACTCCTAAACAGTCAGCGAGTTGAAGACGAATGAACCAAGTGAAGTGAATGACCTGCGAACCGCAGTGGAAAGGTTAACTCAAGAAGTGGCTGCTTTGTAGATGAAGAGGGAGCAGAACCGTGGCGATGTCTGCTATCGATGCGGAAGACGTGGACACTGGCGAAGATTTTGCCCACGCGGTGAGAAAAGGCTTCATGTAAATAAACGTTTTGCTGATTGTTTTTTGTCTGGAAAGGGTGATCCGATAATAGCGGCGGTTGATAAGACGGCAGTTCAGGCTAGGATAGAAATCGATGGTGGCTCGGAGTGCTGTTTGATTGACACTGGGGCAGCGATTTAATTGACTGGACGGAAGCCAAAAGAAACCTTTCGGCCGTGTGTGATGATCGTTCGAACAGTCGGTGGGTTTACTCTCAAAGTTACCGGCGTTGCGGAGTATGATATCGGAATCGATGATCACGTAGTCAAGCAGTCCTTTGTCATTTCTCCCGACGCACGCCAGACTATATTGGGAGCAGATTTTCTTGACCGCGCTGAAGCTGTGATTGATTTGAAGCATCATAAACTCGTAACAAAGTATGGGGTGGTTCCATTAATGAGAAAACGCAGTATTCAGGTTGGACAAATTAAGGCGAACGCATCTGGAACAATACCAGTCTGTGATAATCGGTTGCTAAATGAAGTAATACGCAAGTTCCAAAGGTTGTTCACCACGGACCAAGACCTATATGGCTACTGTGACTAGGTTGAGCACGAAGTCTCCAATGAACCTGGGCAGTTTTGACCATTCGAGCCCAGAGGAACTACTGTTCATCAGCAGTCAGAAATCGAGCGACAAGTGAAGGAAATGCTGAAGGAGGAATTCAATGAGGAGACTGATAGCCCGTTCAATTCTCCTGTTCTGTTGGTGAGGAAGCCCAATCTGAAATTTCGATTTTGTGTCGACTTCAGAAGACTCGATGAGATTGCATTCAATGAAGTCGTAGCAGTGCCAGCGGTGGCAGAAATGTTCGACAAGCTACAGAACGCCAAGATATTTACAGTGCTAGACCTGCGGTCTAAATATTGTCAGGTTTTAATCAAGCAA